>JAVMSB010000067.1:0-119498 GCA_031761475.1 Penicillium pancosmium | reverse complement strand
CTCTTCTTCAACCTCCCCCCCTCCTCTATCCGCGGTGTTTCAACGCTCACCCGCCTTTCTTTTCAAAGCGCTTCCTTTTTATTGATTTATTGTATCCGTGGCTGGATCACTTCCCTTTTGCGACCTCGATTCCCACAGTTCCCCCACCCAAGGAATGATCAGGCATCCCAACGAACTCCTGTCTTCGACACGCCTACAGAACCGGTGCGAGATCACCCAGGGGACAATACAACCGTCGACTTTTTCGATTCTCGCTTGAGGATTCAGCTCGATTTTCACACAAATGGCTCCCTCAGCTCCCGGGACAGCCAGCAACTCGCCGGCCAAGAAAACCTCCGCGCCGGAGAAGAAGTACAAGTGCCAATTTTGCAACCGCGCCTTCAGCCGCAGTGAACACAGAAGCAGACACGAGCGATCCCGTAAGTCGTGAATATCTTCACCTCTTTCTCCGGACATTCCTTCCTCCCCCTCTTTTCTCTCTTTCATCCCATCCCCCTCTTTCATCTCCCTCGCTAACCCACCATACAGACACGAAAGAACGGCCCTTCAAATGTTTAAAATGTCGGAGTACCTTTGTTCGCCGTGATCTTCTCCTCCGTCATGATCGTACCGTTCACGCCAAAGATGGTGGAATCCCCCTCGTTGCAGAGGGGCGCAGACGCGGTGGAGGGGTTCAGAAGTCCTCATCGGGACCTTCCAAGCCTTCGATCACCATCGATCCGGCGACGTTGGAACAGATTGAGGCAAGCAGTGATGGTATGGTCGACCTTGAAACTGCAGCCATGTTGATGACAGATTTCCAACATAAGGCTGCAGCAGCGGCGACGACGACGCAGCAGCAACAGGTGTCCGAGCGATCCGAGTCCCTTTCCCCCGGTCGTGGCTCCTTCGAGCCTTACCTTTCCGGCAACGCGACCTTGCCCCAGATGCCTTGGGATACGCTCACTTCCCCCGCGGATACTGGCTCGATGCCCACCCTCGTCGATCGCCATGGCCCCGTCGGAGACGTCCTCCTTTCAAACTCGATGCCCATGTCTGGCCACTCCACCCCAAATGCCCTTTCCCCGTATCCCTCTATGACCGGTCCTGTGAGCCCTGTTAACTACCGTCGTTCACCCGGTCCTAGCCAGGCCTTGACCCTCCCCCGGGCTCCTCAAATTGCTGACGAGATGGAGCGGAACATGGTTGTTGAGCGTGTTCAAAGCTCCGACACCCTTGGTGCTCTACCCGAGACCTTCCAGCTGCCAGGTACAGTTGCATTGAACCGGTACCTCTCCACCTACTTCAACCTGTACCACCCTCATCTGCCCTTCCTTCACCAGCAGTCTTTCAACCCAACTACTGCCCCAGCCCCGCTCCTGTTGTCCGTTCTCTCCATTGGCGCCCTGTACACCTTTGAGCGTGAGCATGCTTTCATGCTGCACGTTGGCTCCAAGGTCCTCGTCAACCAGTTCCTGCAACACAAGGAGAACTTTGATTCCCGCAAATGTCCTCTGTGGTTGATGCAAGGTAGTCTGCTCAATATGGTCTTCGAGAGCTGGAGCGGTGACCCCAAGGGTCTCGAGTGGACTTGCTCCATCAAGAGTCTCCTGGCCAACATGGTTGCTGGTAACCGTTATCAACTGAAGGTTCGCACTGAGGCTCGCCAGGGAATTCAGCCCTCTCGCGAGGAGTGGATTGAGGATGAATCTTGCCGTCGCACCTATTTTGCGGTCTACATCTTCTTTGGCATGCTCACCCTGACCTTCAACCACACTCCCGCAATGAGCTTCGACGAGTTCGACAACCTCGAGCTGCCTTCGTCCGAGTCCCTCTGGAACCTTGATCCATCCGACGAGGATTCATGGCGCCGCGGTGTGGCTAACGGCACTCTCACTGTCCGCGAGGCCCACGACTTCCTGTTCCAGGGTGAACAAACTCGCTACAGCGCCTTCGCGACTCGCGTTCTGATCAACGCTCTGTTCTTGCAGGTTTGGAACCACAAGCGCAGCTTTGAGGCGCTGCAAGATGTTGTCACTGAATATAAGCTGCGTCTCGCTCTGGAGACTTGGGAGAGCTCTCTCGAGGTGTGTGAGTCGGAGACCATTGTCGTCCCGCTTAGCACTCCTCAGAAGGGCCACCCCCTGATCTTTAACTCGATGGCCGTCTACCGTAACACTCGCGCCCGCCTGGAAGTTGACCTGAAGTCCATCCAGGAGGCCATGCGTTACCACTCGTCCTACGAGGTCGCCGCTGCCATGACCGTTGCTCGCGAGAAGGTCAAGCGCTCTCAAGAGATGAACAAGGTTGTTCAGCAATGCTTCGAGTGCATTGAAATTGCCGCTATTCAAGGCATCAATTGGGTTGCCAAAACATCCGCCACCAACTGGAGTGTCGAGCACCCTCTGTGTGGCCTGGACCTGATGGTCATCCTGAGTCTCTGGCTCTACCGCCTGGAACATGACGACGAGCCGGCGACTGAGGCTGAGATGGCTATATACAACAAGGTCCGCAATTTGTTTGACGATGATGCCATCGACGCATTTGGCAAACTCAGCTCCACCGTCGCCCGTGTTTGGGGTAACATCCTTGACGGCGTGGTTGTCTGGGGGTAAGTTTCTTCACCAATCCTTCTATACTGAATCTTTACTAACAATCATATTAGAATCACCAAGTTGATGGGCGAGTCATTCAAGCTGCACTCCCAAGCCTTGGTCGGCTATGAGGACTCTCTTCGTGTCGGCAAAGACCAACCGATTCACGCAGTTCCTACCAAGTCGCTCGCCAGCGTTGGTACCGCGTACTAAATTTTGCGCCAGAATTTTTGATCGACATTTCTTTTGTCTCAACGCATTCATCCTTTTTTTTTCGGGCTTTCTTACTCTCATTTTCGGACGCTTTCATTGGGACACATTGGGAAATCAGGAATGGACACGCCAAGGGGTAAGGCGGGGTGTTTTTGGTTCCGTCGAGGAGCCTCTGGGCGATTCCTGACTTTTCATGCTATTTTGGGTTGCATCTTCTCTTTTTTTACCCTGACTTTTTACATCAGGGAGTCCGGTGCGGTGCTTTGCTTTTTGTGTTTCTCGTTCGACACCCGGCTGGTCCTGTGTGTTCCTCTCGCACTCGATGGAGTTTTCTCGTTTCACTTTTAGCCCCTAATTTGTGCCCCCCCCGTCCGTTTGCTTTGATCTCTTGATACCTTTTGATATTTCTTTTGCCCTTGCTTTTTTTTTCTTCCTTTCTCTTCTTATTTTGATCTTTTGTTCCCGCGTCGATATTGCCTGACTTGATTCTGATTCTTGTGACCGAGGCTGCCTCAGTCGCTGTATTTGATGTTTAATTGCACGTGTTGTCTGCTTTCTCCCCGCCTCGCCATGCTTGTTTTTGATTTTTTCATGTCTCCGCTCAGCATTTGTTCGCGCTTGATTTCACCTGCACATGTTTTGATGCCTATTTCAATGTACTATATACGTAATCGATGAATACACATTTGGCGGGGAAATCTTCACCTTCACTCCGTAGTTGTAGCTGTCCAGGTGTGTAAAATGATTGTAAAGTGAACTTTTAGAGTAAACTCTGGAAGAAAGTACTGAATCTTATTGCATGGCTACTGCTGTGTTGTCCGTACTTGTATTGGATACTCCCATTGAAAGAATCCAATATACTTGTAATACTAACCTTAAAAGAAACCTTTCTATTTCCCAATTGCCACAAACAATCGGTCCCCAATATCTCCCACACCAGGCACAATCATTCCCTTCTCATTACACTTCTCATCAACGGCACCAACCCAAACCTCGACACCCTCCTTCCACACCTCCGCCGCCCGTTTCACACCATCCTCCGAGCCAAGCACACTCAACATAATAACCTTCTTAACACCCCATTCCCGCAGTAACTGGATAGCCGCTTCTGCGGTAGCACCCGTGGCAATGATGGGATCAAGCAGGACGGCGAGAGTGGAGGCGGCAGTGTTGGTCGTGGGATCGAGAGAAGCGGGCGAGGCGGGGGAGAGCTCTGATCGGTGGAATGGGAGATTATTGTAGTATTCTACGGGTTGGAGGGTGAGTTTCTCGCGGAAGAGGCCGAGGTGGTAGATTGGGACTGCGGTGGGGAGGAGGTCGTTCAGGGCTGTGAGGAAGAATAATGTAAGCTTTCTATTCGGCGTGGAGGGAGGCAGAGATGTTGAGGAGCTGGTAGGTAGGTGGTAACTGGCAGAGGTAAACTGACCATCAACCATGCCCAATCCTGAACGGAGAATGGGCACCAGTGCCAGGTCTGCTGGGTCGATGCCCTGTGTCTCGTATTCGACTCCCAGCGGTGTGCGGTCCTATAGTAGCAAAGCGACAACATGAGCATGGATCTCTCCCCCTCTCTTTAATACCTGCTATTCTTGGTCGTGGCCTTACCGTTCCAGTCTTGGTGAGCTTTAATCCATTTGCAAAGGCCTCGACGCCGAGAATGGAGGCAATCTCCTTGACTAGATCCCTCGTCTCGCGGGGAGAGGTGCTCTGCGAGCGTAGCTGGGACAGCTTTGCCTTCAGGCAAGGGTGCGAAGAGATATGAACATTGGAGGGCAGTGGCATGGTGAATGGGTTGGAAAGAGGAGAAGAAGAGAATGGGCAATAGAGGATGAGGGGTGGGGGACTGGGGGGGGAAGTATAAAGAGGTGGCTAAGGGAAGGGAAGGAGGGGTTGTCTCTTATCTGCGGTGTGACGGACTCCCCAAGCTTCCCCTCTTGCAGGATCGGATCCTACCTTACGGTATGGCTCACTATCCATGATTCTAAAGGGTGGACCTCTGGAGGTTTGGCCGGAGGTCCTTTGGATCTGTCTATTATCTCCTATCTTGTCGCCCTAGTCCCTTGTCTTGAATACCAAACATCCACGATATGGGACATATCCCATCCTGGGGTGTCATCATTGGGAATATCTCCAATGTTGTCCCCAACCATGGATCCAACCATCCCCAGATCCGTTGTTAAAAAGCAAAACCTCTCCAGTCCACGCCATCCCCAAGTACAGAGCTCCAGCCGAGCCAGGCTCGATGTGACAGTGGAGGAATGCTATCGGCGATCCCACCAGCTTATCAGCTCCACCGCGAATCCA
This sequence comes from Penicillium pancosmium, assembly GCA_031761475.1. Lineage (NCBI taxonomy): Eukaryota > Fungi > Ascomycota > Eurotiomycetes > Eurotiales > Aspergillaceae > Penicillium > Penicillium pancosmium. The sequence continues at coordinate 114,408 of JAVMSB010000067.1, read as the reverse complement.
CTACCCACTTTTTCCCGGCCGACCTTAGCCTCAATATCTTCAACCTCGCCAGCTCCTCCTGGCAGACGCCATGCCTTCCAAGGCCAGTCCCACCGACCCTTCAGCTCCCCCCCAGCTGCATCTATATCGTCGAGACAGCGCCGACCCCCCTCTAACAGAAACAACCTGCCCACAACCCGTCGAGCCCGTCTCCTCCCAGCGTCAACAATGGCACGCCGGTGCGACAGCAGAGGCAACGACCGAGGTTAAAGACGAAACCGCACGAACACCCTCTCCAGCTCCAACTCTCCTCTCCCCACACGCAACACACCTCTACACACTCTCCTACCTCGTCTTCTTCTCCATATTTGGCACCCTCGCCCGCCTAGGCCTACAAGCCCTAACATTCTACGCCGGCGCGCCAGTCGTGACAGGCGTCCTCTGGGCAAATGTAGGCGGCAGTCTGATTATGGGCTTCCTAGCCGAAGACCGCAACATCTTCCGCGAAGAATGGGGTCGCAAACCCTCACCACCGCCAAAGGACAGTACCGAAGCAGCCGAGCAGAACAAAAATCACAAAGCCGTCAAGAAGACCATCCCGCTCTATATCGGCCTCACAACCGGTTTCTGTGGCTGCTTCACCTCCTTCTCCTCTTTTATCCGCGACGTGTTTCTCGCTCTGGCAAATGCCCTCCCGGACCCCTCCCTATCGGCTGCCGGCGACGCCATCGCATCCCGCAATGGCGGGTATAGTTTCATGGCGCTGGTCGCGGTGATACTCATAACGGTCTCGCTAAGTCTATCAGCCTTGATCTTCGGCGCACAACTTGCCCTTGCACTAGCGCGATTCACACCAACAGTCCCCTTCACACTGACGCGGCGCGTATTAGATCGCATAGTCGTTGTCCTGGGCTGGGGATGTTGGCTCGGAGCCGTATTTATGGCTATCTGGCCGCCGGATCGAGGTAGCGGTGAGGTCGAGACGTGGCGTGGTCGTGCGGTGTTTGCTTGTGTTTTTGCGCCGGTGGGCTGTCTATTGCGATTCTACTTGTCGTTGCATTTGAATGCTCGGATCCCTGCTTTCCCGTTGGGGACGTTTACGACTAATATCTTTGGCACGGTTATCGAGGGGCTTTGCTATGATCTCCAGCATGTTAGTGGGCTTGGTGCTGTGGTTCCGGCTGCTTTGACAGGGTGTCAGGTTTTGCAGGGTGTTATGGATGGGTTCTGTGGGAGTGCTACGACGGTTAGTACGTGGGTTGCAGAGCTGAATGGGTTGTCGAAGAGACGGTATGCATACGTGTATGGGATTACGAGTGTGGTTGTTGCACTTGGGTTTTTGATTGTTATTATGGGCTCGTTGCTTTGGACGCATGGGTTTGCTGAGGCAGTTTGTGGATGATGTGATGTGGTCTGATGTTATACGAGATGGCATGAGATGATATCTTCGTTCAAACCAATGTACAATATAATATATCTAGATCGATACCTTAATGATGATAGATGCTGCCATGATATATTCATTTCCATATCCAGACACCTGAGCCAACATTCCTCGTCCTGCCTAGAGTCCTGGAGTATCAGGGCTATCCATTTCATTTCATCAATCACAGAAGATCTCTCCCCACAACCCCCGGGCCAGAGCTACCTGACCCAGCCCCGAATCCAAAATCAAATCCCTCGCCACCGTGACCATTTCCATTCCCGTTCCCATTCATCCAGCCTTGACCCTGGCCCTGGCCATGCCCCTGACCCTGGCTTTGACCAGAACTCCTCTGTCCCATCTCCATCCCATGAACTGGCAACTCAGCCCGATCCGTAGGAATAGCATACCGATCCAGCATTTTCTCCGCAATTCGCTCGCTTCGCCCATGGGAGACTGCCGTCGGACTCCCAAGGAGACGTGTATCTGCCGCGGGCGCTGTACGACTGTGAAAAGCTTTGCGACGGTCGAGATCCTGAGCGAGGTTGTTACGTTGGACGACTTCATGATACTCTGTTAGCTCTTGCGTGTTCAAAATGTGGTGGGATGTGGGGAAATAGCCAGGGGTATGTGTAAGTACAACATAGGTGGTAGGTTGTATAATGTGTGTATAACTAGATAAGGCGAGGGAGCGGGTATGGAAAGTAGCAGAATAGATGTCTACCATAAGAGGCGACACTCAAGCTGCTTGATCTAATACATACCCTTCCAAGCGAATGTGTAAATGGCCATCGTCACCAAACCAGCCCCAATGAATGCAAACATAATGCCTAACTCGCGGCCCAGCGAAGACATGGGCGTTGAAGGCGGGTATTCGATCGCCATGGCGATACTCGTAATCGGGAAAAAACTTGTGGAACTTGAACTCGCTGTTTATGTAGCAGACTTAGGTAGAAACTCTCTTGCTGCAATTAAGGATAGGTGTAGAAGTGTCAGATTTCCGATTCACCCTTCCTGCAAAGACGTCAGACGTAATCTGACTGCGGAGAAGTGGAGAGCCCAAAGCCGGGCGTTAAAGGCTAAAGGTTGGGGGCGGATTAGGTACTTCTGCGCCGGTTTGGACTTGGCCTGGGCTGATGGGCGTCAGCGGTGTGTCGGTTTAGCGTAAGAGGGACAGTGCAAATGCTTCGCTGTGTCTTACATTGGTTGAGGTATTCGATAATTTGGTTCGACTTACCATGGGACTCGATAGGTACTACTAGTACGGCGTAGTAGTTTTAAAGGTACGCAGTAGTAGTATGAAGTGAGTTGGAATAAACAACGAGGTGCGCCAGCCGCAGCCGTTCGCCGTGACAAAGAACGAAGTTGGTGCCCACTGACAGGTGGTGGCTTGGGAGGCGTCGATAGTTTAAGATATAATGCCTTGAATTGTAGACCAATATACGCCACATTCATCTCCGGCCAGTTCGATATGAGACATAACACATTCTGTACTACGTGGGGTTATAGCAAAAATAAGTAATAATATGTATGAATGTGATGAATTCATTTGTACACAGGTAGTAAATCTCGTCCAGTATACACAAAAAGGCTCCAGGTATCATGTACAACATGCAGCTCTATACTCCGCTAAGCGGGAATGCAATGTGCTCAGAAAAAAGATGATGAATGCCCACGCCCGGTGTGACTGGGTCGTGGATGCAGAATAGCTCAAAAGTCGCTGAAGAAGACTCAAATGGTTGAAAGGTAGGGTAGGGTAGAAGAAGGGTGAAAAGTAGATGTAAAAGGTGAAGAGAAGAAGGTCGACTCAAGATCGGCCGAATTAAATCGAGGTAAGGTCGGGGTGCGCATATTCACGTGTCATGTCGGTAATGTTCAGAATCGAAAAGGTCGAGGAGGAAGGAAATGAAAGCAAAAATCGAGTAATCATGGTAGACGGAAATAAAGGTAGAAGTAGCCTTTCATCGACACCGTGTAGGACTAGCCTAGCATGACGGCCGCAAGAGCAGTGCAGGTCAATCCGATGGCACATCCAATCCACGGAGTTTGACCGAGGGAACCCTCACTACGCGCCTGCACCACATGCCTCGCGCTGTGACGGGTAAGAGTCGTATCCAAAGGATCAGCAAGAGGCACGAGCTGTTCGCGTGGAGCAAATTCCGGTATTGATGCGACGGCGGAGCGTTGCGCGAGGTCCGCGATTAGATCGTTGGCGCGTGGCTGCGGGTGCGGTTGCGACTCGGCGAGGACGGCCGGAGCTAGGGCCACGAGGAGATAGGCAGGCCTCATGGTGTAGATTGTTATGTGCGCGGAGCAGTGCGTATTTCAAGAGGACTCGCGTTGGCCGGGCGAGGGCCTTGGAGGAGGAGGGGAAGTTGCGAAACAAGCAACGCCAAGGAGGACGGTCGTGGAGATCTTGCGAATTGCGAGTTGGCGAGGCAACCGGTGGAGTGAGACGTGATGCAGGGGCTGTACAGGATGAACACGCCGGAGGAAATGTAGCGGTCGTGCTGGGAGAGGAGAGATATATATGATCAAGCCCGATTGGAGGGGATGGATATCGGGTTGGGGGTGGTGGTGGTGGAGGAGGAGGTTGGTATTGTGGGAATAGGGGGCCAAAAGTCGAAAAGCAAGACGAGGGGGCAGAGCCTCAACGGACACAGCAACGCAGTCAGCAAAGAAGCGAGGCCAAGCGAATGTTGTGAGGAGTGGAAGTCCTCTGAAATTCGAGAGAAGCACAAACAAGAGCACAAACAACCTCCAAAAAAACAGGGAGTCAGGGAAAAAAGCGAGATTAATATGCCGTGAATGGAGTAGCGCGGGTCTCAACCGTGGAATCGGCCTTGGTCCCTGTGGGGGGGATGGCACACTTTATTCCCTGGCCTCTCATTGGTCAACTCTCGGCAAGGTTCCTCCTTCCCCGTTGGCTTTGTATGGTGTGATATGGCAGAGAGAGATCTTGGCACTTGCTCTCCTTGTAACCAACTCCGCCTGTTGTTAGAGACCGGCCTGTTTCCCGATATACTACTCCCTACTCCCTGCACTACTCCCTGCACTACTCCCTGCAATCATCACTTATGACGCATCTCGCCATTAAGCATGATCCTACTCATGACCTCCCAGCCTGATTCAGATCTGCCCACCCTCGACTGAAGCCTGCTTTCCTCTCCCTGCTGTGCTCCATTGACCCACCTGTCGATCGCGACGAAAGGCCCAATCAACAGTGGGTCGTAAAGTCCAGACATCCCGACGGCAAGCCGTGATGTGATGCAAGGACGTGCGAACGGCCGGGCTCTCGACCTCTCAGGGGGGCCCCAGGGGGCCCCCTGACTGTGGCCGCTACGGAGTACCCAGCTGTGAACTGGTGGTCGCGAGCTTGCTGCTCGGTCTAGCAAGCTGCAGCAGATGCCCTCAATCAAGCTCTGACTCCGACTGGGGCTGGATTTCTTGGCTTGCCCCTACCATAGGACGCTATAGATAGAACACGCCTCCAGGTGCAGCTTGCATTCTAGCGGTGCTTCGCCATCATCACGCGGTGTCGCAGATCTGGTTGGATCAGCATTCCGTGTGAGAGCTGAAATCACTGTATTGTACTCCGTAGATTGCTTTTCTATTCTCGTATTCGTTAGACCTTGAGTATTGACTTTCTACTCCGCACGAGACAACGTAAATGTCTCACCAGCTTACACATTAGTCATTGGAACGGTAAACCTCAGGCTCTATCGAGATATCAGATCTCTCATTAATTACAGAGTAAAAAAAAAATGGAATGCCCACCGAATGAAGGTGTGATTGCAAGGCAATCTTCAGATATCCATAGTCTATCATCATTTCTTTTATTCATGCGTCTTAGACACTATCAATGCTAAAAGAGATCATCAAAGCATATCGTCCCAGTTCGGCATCACAGTGAACTTGCCGCAAAGCTGACCCATGGACCAGACCCGGTTCTCCTCTTCTTCTTCTGCCTCCTTCTTCACATCGGGATCATCATTTGATGAGGAAACAATCAATGCCTCCTGTACAAAGTCCACCATTGCTGCCCGATCAAGCTCAAAGCTGACACCGCCCCAGTCCATAGTAATGCGTCCGGACTTGTGAACATTCAATTTGCCCACCTTGCCAGCTGGCAGAGACCAATCCGTAGCAGCTGTGATGATTTTAGGCGTCTCGGTCTGAGGGAGAGCATCGACGTCCGTGATTTCAACGTCGCCCTCGGGCTTGACCTCATTTTGTGTGTCGTTTGCCCCCGGGGCTGTCTCGGAGGCTTGTTCTGCCGCCGGCTCTGCAGCTGGTGGATTTTCAGAGCCGGGAACTATGAGGTTGGGCGTCATAGGTGGGAATTGCATGAGGAAAAGCTGGCCCACGAGGTTCTTCGGGGTTTTATCCTCTTCCGTTTCTTGCTTTTCGCTCTCGTCTTGGCCCTCCGTCGCAGTATCAGTGTCCTCATCGGCAGCAGGAGTCTTCTCGGTGGTGGGTTCAAGCGTTGCTGTTTCGGTTGACGCTGATTCTGGGCTCTTCTCTGGCTCGTCCTCGCGGAAAAGTTCGCGCACATGAGCCAAATCGTCCAGGTGACGGTCGTATTCATCAATCTCCTCCTTGGTGCGGAGAAGTTCTCGCGGGTCTCGTTTGACCTTCGGGGTCTCTGGAGCCTTAGCCTTTGGTTTCACGGGGGAGGATTGGGGATCCGAGACCTTCCTCCGCACGCGCACCTTTTGTTGGGGGAGGAACCCATCATCCTCTACTGGTACCACATCCGCCATTGGGGTGTCCTCGTCGACGGGCTCGGCCTTGACACGAGGTTCTTCCTCTTGTTCCGGAGTAACTTCTTCTCCCTGCGCGATCTTGGCTTCTTTCTCGGCCTTCTTGCGCAATTCATCCGTTCGTGCTGTGCTGGACTCCATGTTCACAGAAATAGTTCGCTCCTCATGTTCAAGTCGCTGCACACGAACAGGCTTCAGGCCCCTAAGCTCTGGATCCCTACTACGGGCAGGCAGCTTGCCCTTAACATCCTTGGGCAAGTCCGAGTCCGAGTCATCAGAAAGACCGATTTGATCAATGCTAATGCGAATCCCGCTTTCACCATCATCATCTGAGTCGTAGTAATAATCATCTGCGGGGGGTCTGCTACCGCCAATACCAGCGCTAAACACAGAGCGAGTCTGAGACCGGTCGTAGGAGCGTGGTCCAAACGAACTCCCACCACGACCTCTCCGAGCGCCTCCCTGAGGTCCAAATCCACCCGTACCAACAGGCCCGCCACGACCACGGAAAGCCCCGCGACCTCGGCCACCACCTCGACCGCGCTGAATAGCAGCCGCTTCCTTCAATCGCTCATTATGCCGTTCCTGCTCAAGCTTCGCCATCGCATCTCGATCTTCTTTGCTGCGGCGTTGAACACCTTTCTTCGGCTGATACTTGAGGACCGGTTTCGCTGGCTCGCCGGGAAGATTCGAGAGAGATCGGCCTGTGGCTGGAATGCTTCCGGAAGACTCGCGTTTCTTCAAGGATTGTAATCGCTGCACTGGTTGTCGGCCGGTAGAGGCGGGTCCATTTTGAGTAGAGGGTGCGTCGGCGGCAGCTGAGGCACTGCCTTCAGCCTGCTCTGTTCGTTGGGCGGCAGGCCGTCGAGAAGCCGGTTTGGGAGGCATAATTGCTTTCTCGGTGGAAGCAAGACGCCGTTGGCGCCCCGCTACTTAGGGCAAGGTTTTGTCGGAGAGACTTTCTAGCGCATAGGCTAGTGATTTGAGCGTATCGATTTGGGAGCTTTGACTTAATCGTCAGAAACAATCTCAGGTAGCGTAGAGTGATTTGGTATGTTGAAACGTGAATTCTAGCAAAAAGTCGAGCTCTTCATCCGACTCAAAAATGTTGCGGGGCCTTTACACCGCCTTTGGTCACGTGGTATTATCTATCACTGGTCAGGCGTTATCGGCCAAGAATGAACAGTGATCGCAGGCAATAATGAGTGGGAGTAACGAGATTGATGGCTGTTCAAATTTGGCTTTATGACATCAATTTCACGCATTTGTCTAATTCATGCTCCTAGGTGGGAACCCTCGCTTGTACTTTGCAATATCGGAGTGTGTCCAACTCACCTGGCCTATTCAAGTCTGACCCGGCACGTGAAATGACAATAGTCTGTTTGCACATGCCTGAAAGTACTTTGCAAGGTAATTAACCTCGATGTACGGAGTACTACTACTAGTAGCAATGCTCAAATTCTAGGGAAAGCCGATCGGAACCCAAGACTCCGGTCTAGACTCGGGCGAACTTGACCTTTTGTTCTAGTGGGTGCTCCGGGAGGTGCTTTGTCGCACACTACTATCACCACACCGATGGTGGTGGCGCGGACTACTAGGTACTAGTACTATTAGGCTGTCTCAACAGTCCAACCTGGCAGGTCGTATTTCTTTGTTCACATTTCCGTACGAGTATACTACTATTTACCTTGGGCCTCCCGAGGTTACAGAGCATACATAAAATATCCAGCCAATGATAGGAAGGTATGTGCCGATCCCTTGATTTGCCCAGCCGTTCACCGCTGATTGAGTCACGTGATTTGGGTACAACCAAGAGTATTAGTAGTGAATGTGAAGGATAAGTTGGATGTCTGAATTAGACAAGAAATAGACAATGAAACTAATAGAAAAAAACACAATTCATTCCCAAGCTACTACTCATAAAAAAAAACAAAAGCCCATGGCATCTTATACAACATCGTGTAACCCCCTGGGTTCACTGGCCCACTCTGGAAGTATATATCTCCCAGTGTTCGGTCAGTATAAAATCCCACCCACCACAAAACCAAAAAATTTGACATGAAATTAGCAAAGATGCTCAGGGGTTTTGTAGCATTGAGTTTGAAAGAGTGAAAATGGATGTGACAGAAGAAAAGACAAATATCCGCAAACACGAAGAACGCCGAATGGACACAGACAACAGATCAACCCGCTGGACTTTGTATAATCAAAATTCGGGTGCAGTGGCATGAAGCCCGGAAAGAGAGCGTGTCAGGGTAGGAGGTATAAGGAGTGTCGGATACTCGGCGGCCAGAGTGATATCAAAGGAGAGATAGAGAGAGAGAGATGGTGTGTTGGTGAGGTGGTACCAACACTGATGTCATAGCATGCCGAGTGGGATTGGAGGTTGAAAGAGGGAGAGTATTTAATTGCGGGATGACAGAAGTGGGGTCACCTCCTCTCAGTAAGAGAGCCTGGCGGGCAGAAGGAGAATGACCAAGATGCACAACTAGCGCTTTCGCTTCTTGTTGTCCAAGCCTACCAGCGGTGTGTCTGGCATCGGCGGGAAGCCACGCTCATGCTCATGGCTGTGGCCGTCGTCTGAGAGATCTTCTTCTTCTTCGCCATCGCCGTTTTTCTTGACCGGGACACCCATGTGGCGTCCATATCGGCCTTTCCGACCATTGCCCTCGTCCTCGCTAACGCAGCCTTCGATGCCGATTCCGGCATCCTTGCAACGTCCACACGGACGTTGACGATCACAGCCCTTCTTGCTCTTACGGCAGCGTTGGCAGCGAGGCTTGGTGGAAAGATCCTCTTCATCTGCTCCGAGCTGGTGCTGGAAGTTGACGGAGCCGCCGGAGACCTTGCGGGCAGAGTTGGGGCTGAGAGGGGCAACAGGCCCAGCTGGTTTATCAGAGGGCTTGCGAGAGACAGGCGCCGCCGCATTCTTGGTCTTAATGGGCTTTGGCGCAGGCTTACTGCGAGGCTTGATAGACATTGGGCGGCTCTTGGGCTTTTTGGCCTTGGGAGCAAACTCCTTATACAAGATGTCATCCTCGGCTTCGCTCTTGATGCCCTCATCGGCACAGTCGGAACTGTGGTCACTGCTGTCAGCACTGGGAAGGATGTCATCCAAGCGCTTATGATGGCGCTTGACGGTACCCGGCGGAAGCATGGGACTTGACTCAAGCCTGCGACGGGCAGGTAGGTCATCCTCGTCCTCGCTAAAGTCCTCGCCTTCGCTGGTTGCGCCAGTGGAAGAGGCAGCGTCGGCAGCGCCACTGAAGGCATCGTCCAATGTTGACGCCGAGGTGCGGCCATGAGAGAAGTTGGAAGCATCGCCGAGACGAATTAGCTGCATAGCGACGTCCTCATCGGAAATACAGCTGGCGATGGTGGGGTCTGGAGTAGGCAGAACGCCAGGACCACTCACTCGCGGAGCAGAATTGCTATATGGTACACGGTGCGCATGGTCTGGGACCATAGGCGTCGCATATACACCATTACGTGCTGATTGTACACCATATTCACTGTGGCCATAGCTTTGTGGCGACGGCAGCGCTTGCTGGAAGTTGTATGGGCGGTGGGTAGGGCGAGCAAAAGGTGAGCCGGCACCTTCTTGGCCGATGGAACGACGTTGAGGAGAGATAGAGGAGGTAGAGGTAGTAAGAGGGACTTGGGGAGGAACGAAAAGTGGGAGTTCCTAAAATGAAGAAACTTGTTAGTCGAACAAGCGAAGAAAAAAAAAACCTCAGCGCACAAGATTGATCACACTTACCGAACTGTCAAACTTGGGACGTTTGCGACGACCATCTTGTAGTATATTCTCCATACTTATTTCCGAACTAGCGAAGGCGTCGCCGCGAGACCGGCGGGAGAAGCTTCCCTCGCTGTCGCTTAGGCCGTCATCATCAGGGAAGCCAGCATGGCTCGAGCCCCGACTTTTGATGCCGTTACGAGAGACCGACTTGTGCTGAGAGGCGCTGCGAAGACTCCGGTTAGACGGAGAGGCACTGCGATTCCTTGCCAGCCGCGATGATGGCCGCGGTGGCTGTTCAAGGATTGGTGCAGCGCCATCGGCCATCTGAAAAGGCTCGCCTAGGCTGGGCCGCTTGCGCTCAACGGAATAACCACCGTAAAATTCACCATAGGGTTGAATGGGAATGACTCGAACATATACTGTCCCGTTACTCTTGAGGTTTTCATACCTTGCGATGAGGGTGATTCCATGTTCATCCTCGAAGCTCACACCACTGGCGGTGCCGTCGTAGATGCCATAGAAATTTTTGACAGTGGTCACGATGGAATCCGTCGTATCATGAGGGTATATTTGCACGCGCATGGGGATACGGGCTCGAACCTTGGAGTTCTCATCCAATAGTAACTCGAAGGCGACGTTCTTGGGGACGGGGCCCTTAAGCGACAGGTCCCGGGATGAGCCATCCACAAGAACCGGTTGCTCTGCGAAGGCAGAGAGCGCATCATGGTGGACCGCTTGCATGATGGGCAAGTCCAGAATGATTACGAGTCCCCTGCTGCTATTGCGATGACTGCATCAACCCACTGCTTCTGTGTGATAGAGGGCGGCTAGATGGGAGGATGGGATCCATGACCAGGAGGACATAGGAAAGGCTTGTGCAAGAGGGGAATTCCATCAAACCTACCACTAATATAGGAATCGAAAAGATTGGCAGGTGGATGGACCACCCCCGGGTTGTTGATGGGCGAAAGGGTTGGCGCAGGGCTTTTCGATGGGGATGGAGGGGGAATCTGTTGTCGCAAGAACCGAGAACGAGCCGGAAGAGGAGGAGTCGGTAAACCTAGACGAGAACCCACCACCAGAGTCAGCACAATGCTCGTTCAGATGTTCTCAATCATAACAAGGATGAATTTGACGACTTCAAGATGGACAGAGGTCTGTTTGCTAACCGAGTCCGACCACGGCCAACCTTGGGAGCAGGCGACGGGGAGGGGGGCACGACGAGAGCAGACTCGGAACAGGATGGGGAGCAGCGCTGACGTACCTAAGACAAACCAAATAGTATCCTTCACAGTCGCAGATATCCGAGTGATCGAAGACCGAGCGATAGGATGATCGATGGGCGATGTTGGGCGGTGGGCGAGGGGATTGTCGTCAGTTCTCTCTCTGCTCTACGAAGCGCTGCGGCTAGGTCAGCGGTGGCCCTAGGTAGGCGGAGGCCTGGAGAAGCAGAGTTGTCCAGAGTATAGAAGTGGAGAGTAAGAGGAGAGGATAGGAAAGGAGACGATACTCAAGCATCAGTGAGGGCGACACAAGGCGGAGTGGGTGGGATGGGAGAAGTTGGTGTAGAGTTGAGGTGGGTGCGTACGATGGTTTCACCTAAAGCGAGAAAACGGCCTGTCTGGGTCGGTGACATGGCGATTTGCGCTTCCGGCGCCCGTCGCAGCATGCTCCTCCGTTCCACTGGATCGCAAAAGGTATCTGAATTGAACATTGAATTATGCTTTTTACTCTGATCTAGTTTTTATCCTTTCAAATCCCTTCAATCCTTCAGCGATTGCCATGTATGGAGCTGTGGCCTCCGGGTCCGGCTATTTCGCATTGCGCACGCTGTCGCAACCCGGATGCTCATTGCGCCGAGCGTTCTATCAAACCTAACCCGGAAGAACTTCAAGGCAGGACTCGAACGGGGATTGTAAGAGAAATTTTGAATGTTGCTCGACTATGAATCATCATGGGTTGGCGGGCAGCGCGGACTCCGCAAATGGTTATAGCCAGTCCAGGTACGTACCATGTCGCCTCCCCCTCGGAATGGAAGAGCAAGCCATCCGCATCATCGGACATGAGAGTCATCAAGTACATAAGACCACAGACTACAAGGAGAGATAGGTAGAAGAAAAAAACAGGTCCAATTTGCAAGCCCATATAAGTAGTTACAACTGGCTGTGATTTTCAGCGTGCGCCTCTTCTGTTCTGCGGCCGAGCGACAGGGCTGTCGCACACCGGTGACATTGGTTGTGCCCATGCGATCCAGCACACCCTTGTCGCATTGAAAATCCAGCTTGCCAAAAATGAATCTTTGCATACTGCGATCGGTTTCCCATGCTTTAAGAACCCGGGAAGATCTCCAGCGCGGGGAGGGGAGGGGAGGAGAGGAGAGGAGAAGAGAGAAGAGGAGAGGCATCGGGTGTAGTCGCCCGAGGGGGGAACATCAAACGTGGACCGCAGACGGTGTGCAGGGTCGATCATCTTAAGACCTCTCAAAAGTCAAATAAGTTGGGAATTCAGTAGGACCACCATCGCATGACCAAAGTCCGTCACAGCATGTTTCGCATGATCTGCACCGGCTGAGTTTTACCCCTCCTCGGGACCTACGTAAGACCAGAGGAGAAGGAGGGCAAAAAAAAGAGAGAGGACTTGAATACTAGGGATTGTGGCAGACGAAGGAGGGGTTAAGAGGTTACAGAGCATTCTCCCTGGAACCTTGCAGACAAGTGTTGCAGGGTCCTCGAATGAAAAGGCGGCGGGGACGAGGAGAAGGAGGGGTGGGTTTGTTCTACGGAGTGTATAAAGTGTGTTTGTAGACCTACGGGAGTACGGAGTACACCTTGATGTGATCGAATTGCGACAAAGCAAGTCAGAACTCTGGAACCGCAACCAAAAAAGGGCCAGAACGGGGTAAGGAACGTGCGCTAGCGAATGGGTTGTCCAGACCGATAGTTGCAAAAATTCACATCCGCCTTGAACTGCTCTCAGCCAACCGATGTGGTGCGCCCCGCCGCCCGCTCGGAGCGGGAAAAACGATGCCCAACTTTGTCGCAATGATGAGCGAGTTCGGATGCGCTTCGGTTGAATCGCAAACCTGCCAGTTGAGAGTCAACTCAAATACTCATTGGAGCACTGAACGCTTACCGCTTCAGCCGGCGGGGTCACGTGGGTCCGCGTGCTAGCGCGTCCGGGGCCACCCGTCAGCCCTAGCGGCGATTGTCGCCACCCTGGTAGGGTTAGAATAATAAAAACCATCGGGATTAGGTGAGGATATCTCCGCGACATCATGGATAATTTATTGCGACTTTCTCACCCCTGGAGTGGGTGATTTTGAGTAAAAATACAAAAATGGCATCGCCGAGGGAGACGTGACGATAAGATGATAACGTCATAGATAAGCCGATAAGCTCGCCAGGCACGTGGCTGACATAAGCAAGAACAAAAGGTGCAAACACGATGCATAGCGGGCGCGTGTATGCGTTTGGTAAGAATGCTGTCACGTAAAATTACAACGCTGCCTGGGAGCCGCTTCAAGCTCCAAGTCGTCACTACCAGTGAAGGCTTCGATGTTGAGCTCGAAGTGACAATCACTAAAAACAGTAGTTCACTAACCTCATCAACTCTTTGCCACTATTCTCTCTGAACTTTGAAGCTACCTCTACACTTTTCTCACCCGATCGAAGAGTAGTGTCATACATATAACCCCAGCGACCGTTGTCCACAGTGACAAGGGTGTAACACCCTTACGTGACGGGCTGGCCCCCCTTCGAGTGCGAGTGGTGTTTGTTTTGCTGCCCAGAACCAATAACCGCAGGAGGCGGGTCCACCCGGCCCTTTCCATCTGAACAAAGCAAAACATAAACAATTCCAATTCCTCCTCATCATCCTCCTTCACACCCAACCACCCTCTCCTGCCATCGTCTTCTCGGCAAGGACCAGAGATTCAAGATGGATGCGAAGGTATGTGGCTTTTTTTTTCTTTGCTCAATCTTTTCATCTTGCTGCCTGCACGTCGTGGTTTCGCGCAATTGTTGCCAGTGGATGTGATGCTTCAACTATGCTATACATCGACTCGTCAATTTCCTTGCTACTGCATCAACCGTGCCCAAATGATGTCCATGCTAACTCAATCATCTAGCCACAGCGAATTCGCGTCCGCGGGGACGAGAACATCCCACCGTCTTTCCAGACAGGCAAGGTCATTCACCAGCGCAACAAGTCGACACCTGCCCTTAGCCTCGTCGCCCAGAACGCGAAGAATGGTGCCAGACGAGCATTCGGCGATGTTAGCAACACGAAAGATACGGCTCGAGCCTCTCGCGATGATTCGGCCATCGGTGGTAAACCAAACATACAGCTGGCTGAAAACAAGGCCCCCTTGGCTCAGCCCGCCCAACGTCCCATCTCCATCTCCGGCATCAAGGGTCTTCTAAACAATGTAACTGCGAAGCCAATAAACCCTGCCGGGAAAGCCCAGCCTGCGAAATCTGCGAAGCGCAGCAATGTCATTTTCCGCGATCAACTCGAACCTGTCACGGAACGCGAATCATCCAAGGAAGTCCCCCAGCCTGCCCGCCGCAGCGCACCACTCATCGAAACGAAGATTACCCAGAAGAACAATATCCAGAAAGAGCAACCAGTGGCTGTCGACGAGTCCGTCGTGTCTGATCTGGAGAAGGTAGAGGTCAATGAGTGGGAGGAAGTCCACAAGCCTGCCGAATCCGACGACACCCTTTCTGACTCTGAAGAGACCAAGGCCTCCTCTCAATATACCAAATACTCCGCACCCACCACACAAACTTCCAACAGCATAGCTACTATCTCCGAGCCTGAGGCAGATGATTGGGAAGATGAAGAGGTCGACTACCTCCCGCCCTATCTCTCACGCGCCGATAATACTACCGGGGGTACAACGACTGTCATCTTCCCCCGTATCACCTCTGTGACTAAACGCCAGATGCTCCAAGCAAAGGGTATTGTGGACAACTCAAGAACGGAAGAAGATATTCTCGAAGACTTCTTCGACTCGAGTATGGTGGCAGAGTACAGCAGTGAGATCTTCTTGCACCTTCGACAAAAAGAGGTATGTGGAATGATTCCTTGGTCGAGTCTGCAGATGCTAACCCCTCATAGATCGATATGCTTCCTGTTCCTGATTACATGGCCAACCAAGCCGAGATTCAGTGGTCTATGCGATCTGTCCTCATGGACTGGCTCGTGCAGGTGCACTTTAGATTCGCTTTGCTTCCAGAGACCCTCTTTCTCTGTGTCAACTATATTGATCGCTTTCTTTCGCACAAGATCGTATCACTCGGTAAATTACAACTGGTCGGCGCGACAGCCATCTTCATTGCTGCAAAATATGAAGAGATCACTGCTCCTTCGGTCCAGGAGATCGTTTACATGGTTGATGGTGGTTATGACGTTGACGAGATCCTAAAGGCCGAGCGCTTCATGCTCTCAATCCTTGATTTCGACCTCGGATGGCCGGGTCCAATGAGCTTCCTCCGTCGCATTAGCAAGGCAGATGACTACGACCTCGAGACTCGAACAGTTGCCAAGTACTTCCTTGAGCTGACCATCATGGATGAGAGATTCGTCTGCACGCCACCGAGCTTTGCTGCCGCCGGCGCTCACTGCCTGGCGCGCCTGATGCTCCAAAAGGGATGCTGGGTATGATCACTCCTTCCATCACTCTGATCTGACTCCTTGCTTACACTCTTATCTACAGACACCCGCCCACGCATACTACAGCGGCTACCTCTACGAGCAGCTGCAGCACGTCATGTCGACCATGCTGGAGTGCTGTGAGGACCCCCATCGCCATCACCAGGCGATCTTCGAAAAATACTCGGATCGTCGGTTCAAGCGCGCCTCCCTCTACGTGGAGGCTGAAATCCATCGTGGTTTCAAACTTCCTCATCCAACATCGCTCAAAAACCCTCGCCGTCAGGACGGTACCGAGAATTACTGAACTTTTCCTTTTCTGCAAGCGACACCTTTCCTGATCCTTCGCGTATCACACAACACACTCACTATCCGCTTTTCATATCTCATTTCAAGCATTGCTTTCTAGGTTTAGGGGTGGGTTTCGGAGTGAACAGTGAAACTGGTAACCGACTGGCGTTTTTTCTTCTTTGACACATCTTTTCTACCACTACTACCCCTTTTCAAGCCTCACGACATCGGTATGACTTGACGCCATGTGCCGGACGCGAGGAGTCTAATGGTCGGGAGGCGTTTCGTACATGGTCTGCTTTCTCCGGCGTCTTAATTCCCTTTCTTTTTCACTTTCTCTTCATCGGTGTTTTCTCTTCTTCTTTTTTCCCCATTCACGATACATACCTCTTTCTTTTGCCGGTGATTTATCTCCGTGACGAAGCATATTCGAATTTCAGTTTTGCCTTCGGGCGCCTACTCTAATCACGGTCCTTTTCTATGTTCGTTCATTCGATCACTTTCCTTTTTCCAGTCGCCCCATATCGCATGCTCCCACGTACATTGCCCAGGATGTCTTTCCTTGCATATTATCGCTACGTGATTCCTATTACTAGGCAGATATTGCACATGAAGATAGCTTTATACGGGTCAATACAAAGTATGGTTCAGTACACAGCTAAGCCGAGCTCCTCTCAAGGTTACCAGTGATCATGATATCAATCTTGGACAAGCACCCGGCAGGCAATCCCGATGCAATGAATAGTGAATTCGTCTCATGGTGAAATGTACTTTGGTCTTTTAAGAAATTTTGGCCTGTAGGGACAATGTGCTAATGCGTTTATCTACTCAAAAACCAATCATTGATCAAGTCCATTGAACTCGATCAGTCTCTTCACAGCTTCAATCACCTTATCCCCCGCACCACCATCCGATCCAAGGGCCGGGTTATCAATCCGCGCAGCAAGTGCTTCGTCCAGCATGGTCCGTAGACGGGAGACGAGAACACCGATCCGGGCCCAGCCACGGAGACGGAGCCAGCCATCAACGACAAGACCACGGCCCATTGTGTCGAGAGTTATGGAGCCACAGAAGAGGAGCAGAGAGTAGGCATTGAAAGCTGTGGGGGTTTTGATTAGTGACTGCAAAGCAAGGGTATGAAACAATATGATGAACTTACGGGTGAGATCACGGATGAAGACCTTGCTTGTCGCCATCTTTGTGAAGTAGCTCAGATAGGCCGCTGCACTGGGGTATCCTTGCGCCGAAAAGAGGATAGAGCTAGGATGGATGAAGACGCGGCCATTCTCCTGGTTAAAGTATTTGATCGTTCGAGCATCCGGGTCAACCTCGACCGTACCAGTCACCGAGCTGGCAAATTTCTTATCAGGGAAGGAGATTTGCGCAACTTGCGGCTGGAATGCACCGGCCACCAGAGCACGGATGAGATTTCGGTTCGAGGCATTGCGGTTCCAGGTCGTAGATGCATCTGTGTAATCCACCGGCAAAATCCCAGCGTCTTTGAGAGATGTGACGAATTGGGCACGATTGGACGAGATGTCACGGAGGGTTTGGTGGGAAAGGAAATTCGATGCGCACCAAGATTGCGTCTTCCAGTAACCATTGGCACGCACTAGCTCGGACCAGGACTGGTAGGCCAATAAATCGGTGAGAAGATCGCCATCGCCAGGGCGTGAAAAGGCTGCCTTGGCGGCGTCTGCTTCTTCTCGTTTCTCGCGGGGAGAGACGAAGGGACTCTTGACCGTTAAAATGGCAGCGATAGTTAGACAGGGCTCCATGCACCCGAAAATCGAACCGTAGATCATTAGCTTGGCACAGCGAAGATCAGCTGGAATCATGGCGAGGTATCGACCCAGCGCCGTCAGACTGCTGTGATCCATGGCTCCAATTCTATGCAGGAAATTGAGGGCACCTTCGACAGCGATGCTTTCTGGTGGAGTTATAGTGTTTCCAAGGAACGTGGCGACGTCATCGATGCCCTTCATGGATTTCACAGACAGACACAACTGCTCCAGAGGAACGCGGCGAATCTCAGGATCGGGCCGTTGAGCCATATTCGACTCGGCTTTGCGGGTGTATAGCTTGTAGCAGGTACCGGCACGGACACGACCTGCACGACCGCGACGCTGTTTACAGGCAGCTTGCGATGCCCATACCTCTTGAAGGCGGACCATGTTGTCCTTGGGATCATAACTGGTCTCTTTCACTCGGCCAGTATCAATGACGGCCACAACATCCTCAATTGTAATGGATGTTTCCGCGACATTAGTCGCGGCAATAACCTTTCTTTTTCCTCTGGGCGCACTTTGGAAGACACGCTTTTGCTCAGCTGGTAGCAAAGAGGCGTGTAGAGGGAGTGGGTGTGCATTGGGGATTCTCCTTATGAAATTTAGACATCTTTCGATTTCCATAGTTCCAGGCAGGAAAATGAGAATCCCCCCAGGATTATCGCCAAGTTGGTGATCAATGTATTCAACAGTGGTCGCAATCAAGTCATAGTTGATACCCATGCCTACGCTTCGCAGAGCTTTGCCCAAGGACTCCTGCTCTCGTGGAGCATCGTCCTCAAAGTCATCATCCAACTCGGGAGCGAAGCCCGTGTACCTTATCACATCATCGAGATAGTAGTCATCGACAGGGAACGTTCGGCCTGGGATATTCACCAGACCGACATTATCATAGCCACCAAAGTAATTTCGGAAGATATCCGCATCGAGTGTAGCACTCATGAGAATGACCTTCAAATCCTTTCTGTGGCGTAGAACATCGCGGAGAAGGGCCAAGAGAAAATCGGTATCCAAACTACGTTCGTGGACTTCGTCAACCACAACGTGAGAAACATCCGCCAAAGAGCTTCCGATGTTGCCATCAGCGTCACCGCCAGACTGGATACGACGGAGCAAGACACCAGTAGTCACAAATGTGATCTTAGTGGCACCCTGCTTGGCTTTCGACTCGCCACGGATCACATATCCAACCTCATCACCCACGGTTGAGCAACGTTCATCACTGACACGATCAGCGAGACCAAGGGCTGAAATCCTTCGAGGCTGAGTGCAGATAATGTTTGCAGCTCCTCCAAGTCCACGCTTAATCATGTCATCCAAGACAAATTGTACAGATTGTGTACTTTTACCGCTACCAGTTTCACCAGAAATAATGGTAACTTGGTTTGAGTTGACGGTCTGGATGATGGCATCTTGGATGTTCCATGCAGGTAACGACTGTCGTTTCCGGGACATATCAATCTGTGCTGTAGTGTCTTGCTTGGCTTCCCATGCATCCCGGATGGCGAGGCTCTGAGGAGAGTTGGCTTTCCAGTCGATGCCCTTGCGTTGCTTGCGACCAGATCGTACAGGGATCTCCTTGGTTTCAGCTGATGATGAAGCAGTCACAGCGGAGATCTCTCGTAGTCTGCCAGGATTCTCCATAATATCAGAGAGGTTTACCTCCAACCAGTCCAAAATATTGAAAATCATAGACTCTCCGCTGAAATTTTCTTCAGCATACTGCACCGCCCGACGAATCGCGCTGAGTCGAATATAAGCCGGTATACTCTTAGCCTGGATGATTATGACAGGCGGGGTAGTTGGGTAATGAGTAGATGGTTCCTGGAAGCGAATGATGGTGTTTTCTGGAAGCTCGGGGGCTTCGCTCTTGATTTCGCAGACCTTGTCTGAAATTCGGGAATAGCGGTCACCAAAGATAGCTTCAAGGGTCTCCTGTTCCTCATTCCAAGCTTCTGCATCTCCATCAGGCGTAGAAGCAGACGCAAATGCGGCTCCGTGGGCCAATGTGCTTTGCAGATATTCTGCAGCCGCGAGTTCATCGCCCTTCTTACTGTCGAGTACTTGTGAGCAAAGATCAGCCGGGTAACCAACCGAAGCAAGTCTCTTGATCTTTGCTTCACGGGCCAGATCTCCAGACGCAAGACTAACACCGGCAGAGTAACCCTCGGGCAAACTCCAGCGCGGCAGATCATCCTCAGGGACATAGACGAGCAGCCACTCCAACACCTCTTCGCGGTCTTTACATTCAGCTGCAGCCTCTTCAACGTGGCTGCGACGGAACCCAAGTTTTGAAAATTCCTCCACAATGGCCTGCACTTCCTTTTGTGGAATTTTCACACCATGAGCGTTCCAAACTGTATGTTGCCGTAAAAGACCCTCAATATCACGACGAATGCGAGCGCCCATGTCCACTTTGGGGGCTTGTGACCAAATGCGTTTACTTTTCCCATCCCCCGTTCCTAGCCCAATATCAGCGGAAGAAACCTTCTCCTTGGCTTGTGCCTTGAGACGCTCCGCCCTCTTCTTCTCCAGGTCGGCAGCCGCACTCTCGCGTTCTTGCTTGGCTAGGAATGGATCCGCTTCATAGAGCCAGCCTTTGCCCTCCTTTGTATCTGTCGTCTTTATGTCGGTGAAATCTTCTCTCCATAGCTTCTTGTATGTTGGTGGAAGCATCATGTGTAGGTTGCGCATATTGCAGACACGGAATAGGGCATATGCAGCGGCGAAATGGCGGGCTTCCAAGGCTGTAGTTTGCGTCGCAACTTCTTTATGAGAGGGAGGTACTTTCATCGGTGGGAGGACGGTCAATTCTTTGGTTTTTGGGTCAACTTTCTTGAGGGTCACTGAGGATATGAAGCCATCGCGAGATTGGATCTGTAATATTATCGCAATGGCATTAGCATCTTGGTCACAACTCGTTGATTCAGCGTCCTGGGTTAGGTGAATTATTACCATTCCGTACTCTGGCCTCTCCCATTTTTGTTTCTGGCAATGCTCCGACAGCATGTTCACTGGCAATTTGCCGGTCCATGATGCGCCGCCAATAACCTCCTTCACGGTCGGCTTCTTCGGCTCTTCAGGGGCGGCTGGTGCGGGCTTTTTGTCCGATTTCTCGGCAGCAGCCTTAGCCTGCTTCGTTCCGGGCTTTGGACCGCCTCCGCGGTTGTCTACCTTCTTCTTGGGGCCCATTGTTGGAAGAATGGCGCTCGTTCACATTCACCGCAGATGAATTGCTGAAATTCAATGGGCCCGCACTAAACCGCATTGGGATTGCGGGGAGCCAAGGTTGGCGCGCTTGAAGATCACCATGTTTCCCTTCGGCGGCTCCTTTACTCCCTCCCTTCCCATCCGATTGTCTTCTCTTCTTTGCCGCATAATATTTCCCGGTGCCCTTTGCTCCTATGTAATTCTCTGGAATTATATCTATCCTCTCATGTCTGACATGGAGCAGACAACTGCGAGCTCCAATCCTGGTCCATCTGAATCGCGGAGTGGAACAGCGGCGAAGAGAAACGCTTGTGGGTTGATCCTCGTGCAGTTTGAGAAGAATTGCTCGACTAAGATTAACAAGCTGTCTTCTCCCCTGTCCAGTTACCGAACTAATGTCCTCGCACAATAAACAACCCAAGCACACGGCGCCTACTCCATCAAAAAAGCCCCAATATTTCGGAGGCCGCGATGGGCTAGGAGCCTACATCACGAACCCAGAGTCTTATCCTTCGGATATCGTGATCTCCCACAACGCAGATTTCGTCGCTATTCATGACATGTTCCCAAAGTCCTCGCTACATTTGCTCCTCCTCCCTCGCGACCAAACCAAAACCCACCTCCACCCCTTCGAAGCCTTCGAAGACCCCGAGTTCCTTGCCAAAGTGAGGTTTGAGGCTCAAAAGCTTCGTTCTTTTGCTGCGGCTGAGCTGCGGCGCAAATATGGGAAATACTCTATGCAAGAACAGGAAAGGCAAATCGCTCTTAGTGCTGACCCTCCGCCGGATGAGCTGCCCGTGGGACGGGATTGGGAGAAGGAGCTCATGTGTGGGATCCATGCGGTACCCTCAATGAACCACCTGCATGTACATGTGATTGCGGTGGATCGCTACAGTGACCGTTTGAAACACCGGAAGCACTATAATAGCTTTGCGACACCCTTCTTCGTGCCTCTTGACGACTTTCCTTTGGCCCAAAGCGACCCACGGAGGGAACCAACGCGCCAGAATTATTTAAAGGCAGAGTTTACTTGCTGGCGCTGTGGCAAGAAATTCGGTAACAGATTCGTTGAGTTGAAGAGTCATCTGGAGCAGGAATTCTTAGAATGGAGGAAATTATAACCAACGAGTCAAAAGTGTGTCAGACAGCAGTCAACTGCGTCTGCAACAAACTGTCCCTGTTTTGGTTGTAATTGTAATTCAAAACTCCCATCAGCCTCTCCAAATGATAGTTAGAGAAGCCTTAGAAAGAGCGAAACTCGGTTTCATAAATGTACATGCTTGTCTGAATCTAGTTATGAGTCGTATGCATTCTCAGCATACTTCCAAATTTTCCACATTTCAAAACAGCAACAACTCGGTAGGCGTTGAAAGGATAAAGCCCTAGCCTCTAACTCCCCACATTGCTACCCTCACTCTAGAGCTCGGCGTGTATCCATTGTTTACACGCGGGGCTTCTTGCTGCCCTTGACCTTGCGCGCCTCGGGGCGGTTGATGTGGTGGGAGGGGATCCAGTCGGCATTGTAGGTGGTAGCGGAGGCGACGGCGGGGTTAGGAGTCTCCTCAACAACGGGGGTCTCGGGACGCTTCGCGCTGCCAGCGGCACGCTTCTCACCAGTCTTGCCACTCTTGCGCTTCTGGGGGAAGTAGGGAGCGACCCAGACGTTGTAGGTGAAGTAGACGGTAGCACCAAAGCAGGCCAGGAGGAAGAAGTAGAGGAAGATGCTATGGATGGTCAGCCAATGGCCTAAAAACACCGAACGGGGTTCGGAATTCACGACTTACATTTGGGGATCGAAGATGCTAGTCTCAGGCTCCACGACGCTCACAGTGCCATTGAAGGCCTGAACGGTGAAGAACTTGCCCTCGCTGTCCGACAGAATAGCGGCAATGTTCAGGCGAATATCCTGGGGATGCATCTCGGTCGCGAAGCTGTACGGGATGGTCTCCTTCGAACCAGCAGGAATCTCGACGCCATAGCGAGTGGCAGTCAGGTTGCGGACGACCTTGCTGTCCTCCTCAAGATTCCACAGGCTGCCTCCAAGGAAGTTCACGGTGACGGGGTTTGCCTCGTCGTTGGTGACGGAGATCAGCGCCTCGGTCGGACGACCATTGATGAGCTTGACGCCAAAGATCTCAGAGGCGGGGAAAGAAGCCTCGGCCGTGACAGCAAGGTTGGCGACCTCAGTCTCCGCGACAGTCTCAGCATCCTGATGAAATGAAGAGTATTAAGTCAGTCAATTGAGTTCCTTGCGGATCGCGACGAAGAGTCACGCGAATTCAATCAATTAAGCCAACGGAGAAACTCACAGCAGCGAAGCCGGTGCCGACGAAGGCCTGGAGAGAGAGAAGAGCCAGAGAGAGAAATCCGAAACGAGTCATCTTGAGTGCCTGAAGAAAGAACGAGGTGAGGGTAAAGAGGTACACAAGGGTGAGGGTGATCACACGTTGCAATTTAGGTAGGTCCACTTAGCCGGGGAACCCTCTCTGGCACTGCATATATTTACTCTATATACTACACTTTGCTGAGTCACCACCGGAGTATGGGCACGTGACATCCCCAGAGCCATCAGATCTTAATTCCCATTCATTTGGAGAGAAAGTGAGAGAAAACTCAGCGGGATATTGACGCAGAGACTATATATATCCAGACTGACTTCAAGCACGTTACTTACCTTATATTGGGGCAAATCGAAGGGATATAGTATCTTGCAGAAGAAGGTCGATGACTCAGCAATGTGTAGTGCGTAGAATGAATCTGAGTAGTGTGAATAGCCACCTCCGATTGGCTGGAGTCGGTTACTAATCATCCTATCTCTTCGCCCTTTTGAGGATCGATTTTTTTTAAAAAAAAGAGGGTAGAAAGATAAAGCTAAAAGAGGGCCAATCTCCACTTCATCGCCTTACCGGCAGACGCCAAAGCACGCTAAAATTTCCAGCGTGATTCCTTGGATCTTTTTTTCCTTTTGCAGGGTTAGACGCCGTGACGATCGCGCAAGCGCCTGATTGCTCTTGGAAACTTTAAGGCACTTTCGTCCTGAAGATCCAACTCTTCTTCACCTTACTTTCCAACCCACTTTTTTTTCCCACAACCCACTCATAAAGGTCCAGCGCAATGGATTCAACCTCCTATCTTGATCGATATCGCCATCTAAGCGCTGTTGATCAGCAGAAGAATCAGCTCATCGAGGTACCTGCTGCTGCTGTCGCTCCCTCCCTTCTTTCACATGTGCCAGGCTAACGCGATACCATCATACGATAGGACCTCCTAAAACGAGTGACCGACCTTGAGAACTCCTTCCAACAAGAGAAACTTGATCATGAACGCGAGACTCGCTTCAATCGTGATATTCAACTTCACGAGATGGAGTTGATGCAACAGATACACCAGATCAAGTCTATTATGGTGAGCGCGGTGGTGAACCAACACCTGAGCGTGCGCTGATACATGTCGGGCTTCTCCAGGATCGAGAACCTTTCGTCGTCGTTTTATTAGATGGAGAGGGAATAATCTTCAAGGATGAATTCCTCCAGCAGGGTGAAGAGGGCGGTCGCAATGCCGCCAAGCAGCTTTACACAGCCCTTCATACCTACGTGACGGCGAACCTCCCGAATATTAAAGTACCGAAATTATTGACAAAGATTTATTTGAATGTGAGGGTCTTTAGTGAGATGTGCGTTCGGAGTGGTCTGGTTTCAGACCCCTCCGGAATTCACGATTTCATCAGAGGTTTCAATGAGACCATGTCCTTCTCGGAGATCGTGGATATTGGCTCCGGGAAAAACAAGGCTCTCGATAAGATGAAAGGTTCGTGTCCCCGGATCCCATAGGAATCGACCTATATAAATTTTGCTAACACCATTCTCACGTCCAGAAACCCTCCAAGTCTTCCTTTACAACTGCCATTGCCACCAAATCTTTTTAGGCTGCCCTTCAAATACCGAATACACAAACTTCTTGGAGGATATACTGCAAGAGGGTGATCTCACTGGCCGTATTTCTCTCGTGGAGGGTGTTGCCTTTGAGAAAGAGCTTGAGACAGTCAAGAACTCATATCGCATCGCCAAATTCCCAGAAGTTTTCCGTTCCGTCAAACTGGCGCCTGCTTGGGCTCCCGCGTGGAAGAATACTCATGCCCTACCTTCACGGTCCCTACTCACCCCATCTCCATCGCGACAGTTCTCAATGCCCCCGCCTTTATCCCGCACTTCAACCAACACCAGTATTTCAGGCGCCGGGGCTCCTTTGACAGCATTGACACCTAACGAAGGGGGTGGATCTCCCGACTTCCAGGTTGTTCGCTCCAAGACGGAAACTTCGACCGCCCCTCTCAAAACCGTGGAGAGGAATAAATATGGACAGCGAGTGGATCGTCTCGACTTCAAGAGCATTCCTCGCGATGAACTTAATCGG
This sequence comes from Penicillium pancosmium, assembly GCA_031761475.1. NCBI lineage: Eukaryota > Fungi > Ascomycota > Eurotiomycetes > Eurotiales > Aspergillaceae > Penicillium > Penicillium pancosmium. Next base: position 89,145 of record JAVMSB010000067.1, on the reverse strand, counting down.
CTGAAGAAGCTGAAGCTCTGCAATTACCATTTCCTGCTCGGGGAATGCCCTAACGAGGAGAATTGCTATCATGACCACGATCGCAAATTAACTCGTCAAGAACTTCATATTCTGTCGGCTATCGCGCGCATGACTCCCTGTCGCTTTGGGCTGGAATGTGACGACCCGGAGTGTATCTACGGCCACCGTTGTCCCCAGAGTGAGCCTGGCAAAAAGACTTGCTTCCGAGGTGACAGCTGTCGCTTCGAACCAGTAGCGCACGGCATCGACACGAATATTGTCAAAGTGACAAAGGTTTAGAATCATACGACCTGGCTTTTCTTTCCGTCCGAAAAACAAAATTTTCCTCGTCATGTTGTACTATTTTCGGTCTTTCCAGATTAATGGGGTTTCAAGAGTTGTGTTTTCTTTATCAATTTCGGCGTGACCGGGTCCTGAGTGTGCTTTCTCTCAAGTTTTGGTGTGGGTTCAGGGCATTGCATCCTCGGCACTCATATTTCTACTTCTCGTTACACAACATATGATTTTACCCCTTGTCCTACCTACGATAAAGTTTGGCTCAGGGGAGTTTGCCTTGATTGGGTTTTGATTTCTTGTGGGTTCATTGAAACTTTCTGGAATGAATGCTAGCAACTGGGCTTTGTCTTTCGGCGTCTCGATAAAGGCGTCAGGAATTTGATGGAGGTGGGAATACATATTATACCCATCACTGAGAATGTGGCAGTAGTTATGGATGTCCTCAGCTGCTCGGGCCATTCAATCATCTTATTCTAGGAAAATGTATTAGTATCAACTACGATAATTCAACTGCGCAGACCATGGAGACCAATGTTTGGCCGGTCTATCAGCAAAACTCTCAAGTAAATTAACACGTCTATTAACTACCACCTAGGTATTATACTAGTAGTTGATGCCTTCCAAAAACGCTGCATCCCGCTCGCTAAATCGCTTCATAACGAGTTACTAGTATGACATCTTATTCTTTGGTTGCTGCAAGTTCAAAGGTTGTCAATTCATTTCAGTTCGCTGCATTGACGTTACTATCAAGTCAATAACAGGGTCAATATAACCGCCAAGCCGATGGTTCTCCATAATGGCGCACCGGAGGCAGGGCCCTTGCCCATTGCTGTACTTCCGACGCCAGTATCTGTCTGGCTGGCATTTCTTTGTGCGGCATTACTCTTAGAATCTGTAGTACTGGTCTGAGTCTCGGTTGCAGTGGCAATGCCAACTTGAACGTAGTCTGTTGACCTGACGGTAACAGTGTGCACATCTGTGCTATAATCCCAGGTAAAGCTGGCCCCGCTAATAGGTGTGGATATAACACCATTGGTGTTATAAAGAGTCTCCGTGCCATTCTTTGGAAATTCCCCGGGTTTATAATATTTCTGAACGCCACCGGCATCTTCAGCCCCAAACCCTAGATCTCCAGCGCAATTATAATCGTCGAAGGCTGATCTGCACGAGCTCCAATCTTCTTCATCCAATAGCCTGCCAAACCAATAGTCGGCGTCAATAATAGAGGGTCTGGTGTTTGGACATGTGTCGTAGATCCTGGATCGGTTTATCAATGGTTATCTCAAAGGGTTTTCTGTCTTTTTGGGGAGTGATTGCAGCACGCACGTGGACCTAACAGCACTCTCTGCGCAGCATTGGCATGCCATGACATATTTGTCGTGGTCATCAAGATCATCTTCCATACTGTCAAGATTCGTCGTATTATCTAAACATGCAGTGAGGTGATTTTCGATCTGAAGTTCCTTCTTGCGGACCTTTCCGGTGTTACAAGAGCATCCGCCAGGCGCTTTGTCTGGTGGGGGCCAGAAGGGGATATCATCGAGGTATTCTTTTTGATATAGCGAGATAAAGTCTTCGACGGTAAGTTGGTACTCGCAGGAGTAAACCTAGATATCAATATTGAGTTAGATTAGCCAAGTGTTGAGTGTGCGAGTACCAACCTGGTTCCAACAGCTAGATGCGATACAATCGATCTGGCTCCCAGCCCTCTCAGCCCCACAAGGAGAAACGCAGCTACCCGGGCAGTTTATGGCGCATATTTCTTTTCCCCCGCAAGCCTCAGCACATTCGCGACTCTTCTCCTTATTTTCTGGGCATTTTTCGTCGATACAAGTTCCGTGGCGCGTCTCAGCCCTATCGAAGCACGTCGCTAGGCCATCCGGATCGGCGCAGGTGGAGATATCATCGAAGTAGCCAAGTTCCCTAGCCACGGAAATACGCACTGACACTGCTAGCGAAAGTACAACACTTCCGAGCCTCATCTTTATGGGTTGCCCAGATCAACTGAGAAACAGCATATGAAGGAGAGAGAAGGGGTTGGCAGTGGGCAGCTTCATGAAGGCGGAAATAATCCCCTTGTATCGTCGCCGTTATATCGCTAAGCCCAACGGAGCTTAGCCGAAGGGTCCAAGGGCCGAAGGGTCCAAGAATCCTCCGAAATATTCTTTACTAGGTGTACGCTTCTTGTAGCTTCCTGTCTATGTTTTACCCACGAGGTCAGTCCCAGTGGCCGTGAGGAGTACAGTCGTCAGAAGACGCGCCGCTATCATTCGGAGATTTTATCTAGTCGATTAGTGTATTTCAATCTAGGAAGGTTATTGCATCTATCTAGTACCCTTTTCCCCAGACCGAGATATCTCTATTGGCACAGCCTCGGAACGTGCCTTTTAGACCTATATCCGTCATCAGGTGTCCAGTGATCCCCTTGGGGGCTCCTCGTCGAGCTGCTACTGAAGAATCCGTCTGAAGTCTAGTCTGCGAGCCCAACATAATCGAGCATTTACACACACGTGATCAATGAATCCCCGGCATGATTTTCTATCGGACCATCCGCTTGCACTCTTTCCAGTCGTACCCCATACTTATTTGCGCATAGGGCGTCATCTCCACGTTCTCGGTGGATCAACAAGATTCCAAATGGTTGACAGGTCTAGTTCCTCCAACCACTCAACGGTGTGAAGCCGTGCGCCCCGTTATAGTCTGGATGCAGGAGAGTTTAGCGATGGCGGGGTTGTTAGGCTGGGTTTGGAGCATGTGGTTCTGGTTATTGGCAGCCTTGGAGATGTAGATGCCGAGAATAAAGAACGCACTCACGGCTGCCATCGGCATGAAGCCTAGGTGCACAGGATAGATGGCGAAGTAGCGGTAATGAGTAGATAGAGTACAGGGACGGGACTTGGACGAGATCACCGAAGGTGAGAATAAACCCCATGCCGTCAGCGGTGATATCAATCATAGTCAAGGTAGCGGATTCGTAGTATTGGTTGCTGAGCAAATACTAAGCCTGGACCGCAGTGGTGAAGACGATACTGTCGGAAATGTGTATTGTTGAGCAACAAAGGCCAGATATAGCAGGATCCGCCCGGTCCAGCCGGGACAGACTTCGCACCAAGTCTTGATATCGATTTCCCCGAGGAATGGCAAAGTAAGGCGGAATGTAGAAATCATATCATGTGCCCCGCTGTCTTTGGTCCTTTCCAATATCAAAGGGAATTACGCCTCGAAAAAGCATGCTTTGATATAGCAAAGTATGAGATAGTGGGATACATTTGTGTCAAGCACAGATAGGAACAAACGCCACTATGCCAGCTAAAGAATGATAGCAAACCAACATAAAGCAACATGCTAGTATAGTGATAGATATAGGACAAAAAAGTAGTCGCGCCCGGGATCGAACCGGGAACCTTTTCGGTGTGAGCGAAACGTCATAACCATTAGACCACGCGACTTTGGTATATTGAAATTCGCATATTAGCCATCATGGAGCAAGGTTCACCCTAAATCCAGCCTTCCTTCTCTATAATCCCTCTCCCTCTTTTATTATACAGGAAATAGTTTAGTGATGCTTGATATTGACTGGCCTCATAACACTCTTATATCTTAATTTACTAGAGGGCTAAAATAGATTATAGAGTTCTCGGTTTATTATGGGGCAATATAGGTATTAAAAGATAGGAGATACTGGCTGTTTGCGTGGGTCAGACACAGAGAGAGACAGGGTATATATATCATATACACGTTGTATAGCGAGCAGGGAGATTAGATCGAAGTATAGGGAACTAAATTATTCGGCCTACAAGTACGATTCTACAAAGGCTGTATATACATAGTCTTCACGATAGCACTGTTACTACTTGGAATATATAGGGTGCACACTCTTTTTTGGTTCATGAATTTATTGTCCCAAAAGTAGACACCTTGTTTATTAGGCTCCAGAAAGCTGATCTTGTTGCTGAGAATGAATCTGATCTGATGATCTTGTCATCCGAACACTCGAGTCGAGAGCTTCAAAATTGTATTAATAATCAAAGTCGCGTGGTCTAATGGTTATGACGTTTCGCTCACACCGAAAAGGTTCCCGGTTCGATCCCGGGCGCGACTACTTTTTTGTCCTATCACTATACTAGCATGTAGCTTTTTGTAGCGATTCTTGGCCAAGGTCATGACCAAATGGGGTGGAGGGGCATCAACAGAGCTGCGACGGCGTGGGATGTCAGGCTTCGCGAATGATCTATAGATTGGTGCGGGCCTAGTTTCTGTCATTGGCCTCGTTACTATAACGGTGTTGATGACCTTATTTGGAACTTTGATAGTTGTTTTAGTGTACATGAACTCGAAGTCATGAGTGAATCGTTGTCCCAAACATGGCAAAACGTCTCTCCCAGCCGAAGCAGCCGGGCTGGCTGCACATATCCTCGTCTTCCCCATCAACAGCCATAGCATCTGGATCCTTATGGCTGCATTTCACACCATACTCTTTGATACAACATTTGAAAGGCACCGAGGAGCACTTGACCGGTTGCCATGGTTCATCATCGCCAATGGCACTAGCGGCAGATTCTTGTTTGCGTTCTTCAAGATCACCCCAAAGCACGAAAAGTTTCTCTCTCAGTTCATGCAGCCGATCCGAATTATTACGTAGACTGCAGGAATTTCATTATTTAGCCGAATCCTCGGGAGTTCGAATTTGTAGTGGACAAAACTTACTCATCGGCGTCAAGACCTAACAAATAAGTGGCGTCACCCTCAGTGACGAAGATTTGCATAAGTTCTCTGGTTTGCTGTTTTGAGACCGTGGGTTCTGTTCCCTCGACTAGCAAACAGAACCGCCACTCCCAACTGTAATACTTTGGGCTCAAATCATCATCTTCGTCGTTTTGGTTATTGAGAGGTTTAAAAGGAACCTGTACCGCAAAGTCTTCCAGAACTGGAGGGTAGAAGTCGACGACACGAAAAACAGGGTGATAGCAAACATTCTGAAAGGGCAGTTTGTAGGTTAAATCCCCTGAAATTTTGTTGATATGGGTTTCGGCAGACAATATTGAATCGACATCCCAAGTAACGGGAATTCCGTATTCAAGGCACTTGACTTTTGAATAAATGAGTATGCGTCTTTTGCGGGACTCTAAAATACAAGATTGCTTACCGTTTCGATTTGGCTCTTTTCGCGCGGCCGGTTTTGACAACACTGTCTGACCTTCTTCTCTGCGGACCTCTTGTGTGTTTTGTTTGCTCTTTTTCTGCTTCTCGGCTTTTTTCTCGGTCTTTTCCGAGTTTGTGTTCGGATCACTTTGCACCTTGGGTTTCCCGTGGATCTTCCAGTAGGCTTTGCGACGGTCCAGAAGCTCTCGTGCGCGTTCGTCGTAGGCGTCTGATATGATGTGGACATGGATCTTATCTTCAAAGCGCTTGTCCCTATGAACAGCGGCCTCGACGCCTCCCCTGCGGTCATCCTTGACATGTACATATGTGAGATGAACCAGGTTGCCCGCTTTGACGTGCTCGCGCGCAAAGCTGGCGTGGGGCTCCCAGAGTGCGACTTGTAATGTCAATTGGCCCCACGGACCAGGCCAGTTTTTCTTCTTCCGAGACAAGTATCCATAAGCGTCTCCCTCCACGCCATCTTCTTCGTCGTCTTTTCTAATATCCATGAGAGACGTATTAACGGTATAATCCGTAAGATAGATCAAAGTTTTGTCGCTGTCAAATGTATTCATCTTCACTACCTGGCCGAGTAATTGTGTCAGCCGGCCAACCTGCACATCTTGAATAAGAGCCATTGGCAGGCCTGACGATTTGAGCATAGGAGCTGAGGTTTGAAAGTTGCGAGAAGGCTGCCGTGGAATTGCCGTGGGTTGTACTTGTGCTGGTGTTGGCGTTGGGGGTGACTGCAAAGCTGCGGGTGGCTCCTCGCCTGCGAGGTTCGCAAGAAGTATAACTGCCATTCTTTTCTCCTCTGGATCTGTTTCAAAGGCGATAGGCCCACGGCTAATTGATAAATTCTTGCCAGACCCAGCTTGCGGCCGAAAAACGGCCCAGAGAACCGTGTCATTCTGCGAGGCCACGCCGGTTGACTTGCCCTGAAAGTTGGTAACCTATTGGATATTGTTGAATCAGTACACTTCCTTAAAATGATGGAATATGTAAGTGTTGTGCACATGCGGACGGACATAACATACTCGTATATCTCGAAGTAGAACTACATCGTTGAGCTGGACAATAGGCAGGAAGGCTTCGTTATCATTGAAATATTTGACTTTGAGACCTCCTTGCCAAGTTGGAGCATCGAACTCGCAGTCTTTGATGGTAAATGTGACGCCATATGAAGAACCTCGGGTTTTGAAAGGGTCGAGTGTATCCACTACAACGCCAATGGTGTTGACCTTCCTCCGAGCAGAACATGCGGTGGTGATGCTGACTAGACCAGTCGAGGCCATATTTTAAGTCCTCCGGGTTTTCTTTTGGAAGACTTGGAGATGTGAGGGAAATGCCTCTCGTCGAAGTGATTTGCCTTTGGCGATAGCAGAGAGTTTTGGATGTATCTCATATGGCAAAATAAGAGACACAGCTGAGCCTTGGCGTCGGTCAATGGAGACCCTTCATTGTCGCGTGGGATACAATTGATCTCCACAAGAGAAAACCTCCAGAGCTCCAGAATAATATTAAGTTTGATCAGCAGATAAAACTTCTTTGAGGGATTCGTGCCATGAAAACAAAGACCGGCGAAAGTGAGAGATGGGCGCCCGCCGGAGGGAAAGCATCACATGATCACGGCCCCCCCTCCTTACACACACGAATCCTTTCTTCTCTCCTTCTTCCCCCACATCTCTCCCTCCCTCCCTCTCCCTCTCTCCTCCCCATCCTCAGCGCGCCATTTCCACCCATCATTTTTTTTTCTCTAAAACTTGATTTCTGAGGCGCGCATATCTTCTAATCGCAAAAATGGCCGAACGTTATATCCCAGAGCACCGCCGGACGCAGTTCAAGGCGAGAAACCAGTTCCGCCCCGATGAGCTCCGCCGCCGCCGTGAAGAACAACAGGTCGAGATTCGGAAGCAGAAGCGTGAGGAGAACATGGCCAAGCGACGTGGTGTCCAAACTAGTGATGGAGGTATCGGTGTTGGTGGTGCTGGCATGGCTGCCGCCACTGAGAGTGATGATGAGGCTAGTGCTATTGAAAGCGAGGTAAGTTTTTAAGTTTTTTCTTCTCTTTTTTGTTCTTTAACTTGGCTGTTCATTCCCCCTCCTTCTCTCCTTGGTCCTCCGTGGTGCAATATCTACAAGCTTCATATGATTTGAATGATGATCTCCTGCTCGATGATGGCGCCCACCTGTTCTTTGTTTTTATGATGCGATCATCAACATGGAATTTTTTTCACCGCCCTGTTGCCATGGGGCCGACCCCTCCAACACGGACCAAAATATCCACGACCCCACTACGCGATATTTTGCGAGCCACAATCCGGGAATTACAAACAGCTAACATGATGGTTTTTTTAGCTCAACGTCGAGCTTCCCCAAATGGTGAAGGGTGTCTTCTCCGACCAAGTTGAGGAGCAAATTCAGGCCACCACTAAATTCCGCAAATTGCTGTCCAAGGAGCGCAACCCTCCTATCGAGCGTGTTATTGAGACCGGCGTCGTTAGCCGCTTCGTTGAGTTCCTTCGCTCTCCTCACACCCTGGTCCAGTTCGAGTCCGCTTGGGCCTTGACCAACATTGCCTCCGGTTCCGCCCAACAAACTCAGGTCGTCATCGAGGCTGGTGCTGTCCCTATCTTCGTTGAGCTGCTTAGCTCCCCCGAGCCCGATGTCCGCGAGCAGGCTGTGTGGGCCCTTGGTAACATTGCTGGTGACAGCCCTCACTGCCGTGACTTCGTTCTCGGTGCTGGTGCCCTGCGCCCCCTGCTCAACCTCATCAACGATGGCCGCAAGCTGAGCATGCTTCGCAACGCTACTTGGACTCTTAGCAACTTCTGCCGTGGCAAGACCCCTCAGCCCGACTGGAACACTGTATGTTTTACCATCTACCCACGTCCCTTTGATTGGAAACTTATAACTAACTTCGGCCTAGATCGCCCCCGCTCTGCCCGTCCTTGCCAAACTCATCTACATGCTGGACGACGAGGTCCTGATTGATGCCTGCTGGGCCATCTCCTACCTTTCCGATGGCGCTAACGATAAGATCCAAGCCGTCATCGAGGCCGGCATCCCTCGCCGACTGGTGGAGCTCCTCATGCACGCCTCCACCTCCGTTCAAACTCCCGCCCTCCGCTCCGTGGGCAACATTGTCACCGGTGACGATGTCCAGACCCAGGTCATCATCAACTGCGGTTCTCTGCCCGCCCTGCTCTCGCTCCTGAGCTCCACTAAGGATGGCATCCGCAAGGAGGCTTGCTGGACTATTTCCAATGTCACTGCTGGCAACTCCAGCCAAATCCAGGCCGTCATTGACGCTGGCATCATTGCCCCTCTGATCAACCTGCTCGCCAACGGCGATTTCAAGACCCGCAAGGAGGCTTGCTGGGCTATCTCCAACGCCACCTCCGGTGGTCTGCAGAAGCCCGATCAGATTCGCTACCTTGTTTCCCAAGGTTGCATCAAGCCCCTCTGTGATCTCCTCGCTTGCCCCGACAACAAGATTATTCAGGTTGCCCTTGACGGTCTTGAGAACATTCTGAAGGTCGGCGATATGGATAAGGAGGCTGGCGAGGGTGAGGCCCGCGTCAACCGCTATGCCCTCTTCATCGAGGAGGCTGGTGGTATGGAGAAGATCCACGATTGCCAGAACAACGCCAACGAGGAGATTTACATGAAGGCGTACAACATTATCGAGAAGTACTTCTCTGATGAGGATGAAGGTGCTGGCGACATCGATGAGCTTGCTCCCCAGCAAACCTCTACCGGATTCGCTCTCGGTGCCGGTCAGCAGCAGCCTGGTGGATTCAACTTCGCTAACGGCGGTGATTCCATGGATATGTAAAAGGGTTCATTTTCGAATGCTCTGCTCCTTTTTGCTTTCGCCCCCGTCCCATGCCTGGGCCCGCTTCCCGCTCGAGTTGCACAAATTGTACTTTGGACATTACGCGAAGTTGCAAACGCACCTCATGGCACCCAGCGCATCCAATCTCGGCTTCTCCTCTCCGAGTGCGATTCGCTTAGCGTGTCGCGGTCTAATAACCGCCCAATACTTTTTCTTTTCTCCTCCATATTCCCTGTTCGTCGCCTCCACCCTGTCACGATTTTCTCATTTTCCCTCCCCCTTTCTCCGCGCCCATTTTGATTTACGATAAACAAGATTCACCATCATGTAACCCCTCCCCCTTAGCATCCTCATACACAGGCGTATTTGTTTGAAGGATCGGATTTTTCTTTTCTTTCTATGTTAATGTCCCAACCCGGTGTTTTATTGGTGCTTCTGGCTGGGGCATTAGGCCCCGAAGGGAGCGACCTTTGTGTCCTGGTATCAAGGATGATTTCAAGGCAGTACTTATACATCGGTCTCTCTTCCACCCCTCTTAAAATTGACCTGGTCTAACCAAGCACCATCCCTGATCGTTCTTGTCGATCACACTCCACGCGGTAGTTTCTTTCGCAGTTTGCCCCTGGAAAAAATGTTAAGTCTTCTCTGTGAAACGTTCAATTGGTACTTTCAAATTGTAGACGTTGAAACCTTGGAATATACTGTCTGTCAACTTGAACCTTAGAAGTACTAATCAACTTGTCTAGTACGTAGTAAGGACTTGGAACTCGCGCTTGCACATTGAAGCTCACTGCATCATACCCAGCGGAGTCTTATGAGGAAACACTCGCCCCTTTAGTCTAATCAGCCATAGCCATAGCAAAATCAATTACCAGTAGAATGGGAGGAATAATGAGATAGAAAAAAAAGGAATAGATAATTTAGACATCAGAAGTAAGGAAATTAAGAAACACGATCAAAGGCTGAAAGGAGCAAAGCCACAAAATCACATATCAGATCACAGGTATTCCACGAGAAAGCAATTAGTCACCCATTATTTCATCTTCATCGGGATCGGGGCCACGATTCAAATCTTCATTGTCATCGTCCACAATCTCGTCCTCAACGAGCTCACGCGCCCGCAGATCCTCCTCGTCATCCTCTTCGATCGGATCATCGTGGTCACCCTCCTGCTCTTCCTGCTCTTCCTCCTCTTCCTCATTATCATCGACACGCTCAGCCGATTTGATGTTCTTGCTGGGCGCGGCTGTTTCCTCTCCCGCTTGGGCGCTCCGCACGGGTTGCTTCCCCTTGTTGCGGGGTGCACTGCGAGGTTTGCGCTCTTCGAGATAGGAAAGGACTTCACGGTAGTTTTGTCCGAGAGAAGTCTTGTTACGTAGGAGACGCTTCTTCAAGGAGCCGCGCTTCGTACCGGATGCATCGACCACGCGACCGATAATAGCAAGGACAAGCTTGCCGGTCAGTTCGCATAGTCGCTGCTCGGCGACGATGCTACTGCGGAGTCGTTCCATGATAACGGCCTCGTCTTCTTCTTCATTCTCCTCCTCATCATCCTCGGGCTCATCTTCGGATGCGGGAGCATCATCCTCAGCAGGTTCGCGATCGTATTTGGCTGTCTTGGCGAAGAGTCGCTCGGCAGTGCCGTGAATTTTGGTAATGAGGGCTTGAGTGTCGGAGGGGATTTCGTGTACAAGGCTTTGCGTCTGGAAAATTACATCCTCATCATTGCCAATACCCTGGCCGGCGTTGCGGAGAGTGCTGAATAGCGTTTGAAGGTCCAGGAATGTCGTAGTGGCGGTGAATCGTAAATCATCGAGGCCGGTCAGCCCGTTCATGATATCCAGGAGTGTCGACGCAAATGTTTCGCGGCTCTTGGTGAGTGCTTCGAAATATGAGGTATTGAAATTGGCTTTTCCTTCACTCAGGGCTGTAGACAGGGCTTGCACCTTCCACATGAAATAGAAGAGCAGAGTTCGTATACTGTTCGACACAAGTTCGGCCTCTGCACGAGCAGTATCTTCGTCTTCATCTTCTGCTAGGAGGGCACGCTGAGCCAAATGGATGAGTGTGTTGAAAGGTGCCTCCCCGTGGTCCTTCTTGGATTTTGAGCGTGACGTTGGTACTGTCTCCAAGATTGTCGAGCAGTCCATTATGGCGGAGAGTTTAGAGATGCGTGTGATAGTATTGGTGAGGTCGGTAAGAGTTGGATCGGAAATTGAGGCGCCTGCTTGAACTTCCTTCTTGCGACCCAAAGCACCCAGTGTATCGACCATGTCTTCCCACAACTCTTGGATCTTGCCTTCAAGAACCTCTCGCATTTCATCAGAGCTCTTGGCATGCAAGAAGGCGACACTAGCCTCAGCCAAGACGTCTTGATCCGAGTGAGTCAGGAACTGCTTGTTGATGTCATTGAGTAAGGATGTATAAGCCGTCGCATCTTTCTGCATGTCTTGAATCGAGTTCAAATCTACCAGGTGTTCCAGTCGAAGAACAACAGATGCAGCTTCGGGAGCAGAACCAAACTTATTGAGAAGCTGAGGGATGGATTGAGCCAGGTTGTGAGAAATTTCTTCCTGGAGTTCAGGGATCTTCGCAGTCAGTGCCTTGACCTTGCGCCCGCGTTTGTCAATGTCTGACTTAGCGACGTCCAGTACTCGAAGCTTTACTGCCGCACACAAAACCTCAAGAAGAATTGCCTCTTGGCCTTCTTGGATCCTGTACAACTTACGAACAATCCCAATAGTGTCATCCTCGGCTGGATCATCGGCGATTTGTGAGTGGTCGTAAAGGAGGAAGCCGGCCAATGACTGCCATTGGGAGAGTTCTTCCATATGGGGATAGATAGCTTCAGTTGCGAGAACAAAGCGAGTAGCAGCAGGTGCCCCGGACAGTACATCGCGTGTTGTGGCAATCATATCAGAGTCCTCATCTTCTTGTACATCGTAGGCTTGGAACATGTCCACGAGACACTTGAATTTAATCCAAGAGCGCTTTGGCGAATCGAAATCGTCGTCATCGTCATCGGCGAAGATCTCGTTAACCTCGTCTCCGACTTCCTCCACCGTGGAGTCAAACGCATCTTGGACATTAGCAACAAAGAAATTACCAGCTGCCTTTCTAATCCGAGGGTCCAGATCAAGCACTAATCGCCCGATAGCGTCGACGTCGCTGGGTTCTAGGAAGCCGCCGTCCCGTAAGTGATTTAGAAGCTCAATCGCAGCAACACGGACGTTTAGATCCGCATCCTGGACGGCAATTTCCACAACACGCTGGCGGAAGCGTTCAGTGAAGGAGTTCAGTGCACCGATGTTGTCTCGACTCTCGTATAATGGCAAGAGCTGGGTCAAGGCAACCAATCGGGCGTGAGGAACGGTATCGGAAATAGCCCAGCCAAGATAACGCAAAGACTGAGCATCGAGGAACATTTCCCGGTAGGAACGAATCCATCGACCCAAAGCCAGCATGCACTCGGCTCTGATATTGCCGTCAATATCACGATGGCGATGGACAAAGACAGTATCAAATCCATCTTGAATGAACTCATTGAGTTGTTCAACCTTTTGTTCGCCTTCCGTAACAGCCGTCTGAATTGCCTCTACGCGGCCCTTGTTTACGGTCTTCTTTTTCTTCTCACTTTCGAGTTGTTTGCGGGAGGTCGTGACAGTGGTTGTGACTTCCTGTGTAATCTCACACAGTGAACTTATGACGGACAGGGCCATAACAGTCGCAGTATGCCGGAAAGGTCTGAGTTTAGATGTGGACATCGAAGACATCCAGATCTGGATATTCTCAAGCAGGGCTCCATCGGTGTAAAGGACCGAAGAATGGTGGAAAGTTTGGATGAGTGCGCCGATAAATTCTTCGAGAACGAGTTGAAAAGCCTTGAATTTCTTTTCGTGAGAAATGAGAGGATAGTCGGTGATACCTTCTGCTTGGTATTCGTTTTGAAGGCTTGCGATTTGATTGGGGGCATTGTCCACATCGTCAACCTCCTCTTTTGTGAGTTCCAAGGTGGCTCCTGTGCAGCGGATGAGGAAGTTGATCAGGTCCCGCATAGCTCCCAAGTTATCACGTTGGTACAGGCTCAACCATTGCGCAGCGGCAGTATCGGCATTGTTACTCTTTCCGAAGATCTCCGCTATTTCCATATTATTAGAAAGGAACTCACTTCGATGTAGTTGGGAGACATACCATATAATCCATGCTCACCTGCGGCCAAACTGGGTCGGACCTTAGGCATGCGGGGGCGTGAAGCTGGTAGTCGGCCATTGAGGGCAGGCCTGAAAGCGAGTTGTTTCCCTAGTCCATTACCAACAACCTTGGGCTTCTTCGCAGCACGCGGAACTTTCTTCGCCGCGGGTTTCTTTGATCGAGCCTTGCGAGCTGCACGTTTCTTGGCCTTCAGTTCTTCCTCGTCCGCGGCATCATCTTCGCTGGACTCGTCACTCTCTGAGTCGGACATATCGTCATCGCCACCAGGTTCCAGTACATCTCCCCGCTTACGTTTCCCGCCAGCATTCGCTTCGAGGGCAGAATGTGTGCTTTGTGAAAATGCGTCGGGCCGGCGCGTCATGCGACCCGATTTGCGTCTGTCCTCGCCGGGGGTGCCCGCCGGGGTGCTTGAGTTGTCCAGCTCCATGACGATTGGAATTGTATGATTGGGGATTTGGCGACAGGAATAATGGGAGCGTCGCGTCTGTCGGCCCCGACTGTTGAGCGAAGACGGGGATTTGGAGGTTCGGACGCTAGGTCAAAACGCGCTCCGTGAAACGCGCCGTGCGACGGCAGTAAAAACGAGTCGGCGAATCGACGCGGTGGTGGTGGACCGAACAGGCCGCTTTGATGCAAAGTATCGTGACTCAATGCACAACCAGTCGAATGTCGAACCGTTCAAGTTCCTTGGGAGAAAAGGGAAGGCCGATGGATCGGAGGGCGGGGGTCCCAAGGAAGCGTAAAGTTTACGGAGTCGCGTTTGCGATTTCTGCCTGATTCTGCCTGACTCGTGTCTGCCTTTCTGCCTTGCTGCCTTAGTCTGGACACACTGGCCTCAGGCCAAAATGTCAATTACCCCAGAGAGCGATCAGATCATCCGGGAGTAGAGTACAGAGTACAATACAGGCTCACTTGCGCTGATTGAGTTTCTGCCCTGATTACAGTTTGAAAAGCATTGCCCATAGATCGAGTTGACAGCTAAGCGTAAGCCAAAGAGATATACCGTTTAATGCAAGCATCAAGCTGGGTCAACTGCTCACTCACACAGATCCAATGAATGTACTGGGTACTCGTACAAAAATGTTATCATGTTAAAGTCCAATCCTCAGATTAGACTGAAAACTGTCTCCCATACGGATTACAGGGAATGGGGCACGTAGAGGGGTGTTGCTTTCTTTGTCTTCGACTGGCGATCACGATCATGGGATCATCGCTTGCTAGTCTTTTTTTCCTTGCCGTTGGGGTGACTATTTTTGCAAATTGGCGTCACGAGGGACTTCTTAATAATACGCGCTCAACAGAGTTGGGGCAAATTGTGGCGGAGGACCTTAGTAAGATTTAGTCTTTACGGTGTTGGTATGGCTATTGCTTAGAATATCTCAAAATCCAGAGGGAGAAAAATAAGTCTACGGACTTGGACGACTCGATACACGTATGTAGAATCGAATCGTGGTCCTCTCAGAGACACTAGTAACCGAGTTCACAGCGATCATCCGCTAAGCCTGCTCCTCGCATCCAACTCCACCTGGTTGTTCACATCCTCCGGATTACTCGTACAGCATGAGGAAAATAGCCGAAGCAGGTGCCTAGCACTGCCACGGGATAGGTCATGTATGAGTAGCGATTTCTGAAGATCCCTGAGTGACAGGGGGTGGCAGGGAATGTACTATAGAGGAGCGGACATATCTTGGCGGTGGATGAGGATAGTTGTATGCGTATGCATATGCAGATGCAGTAGAATAGGACGGAGAACGGAGTAGAATACCAAGTATAATACAGGCAATACCAAATAATACGACGATCGGTCATGTGGTGGGTGCCAAGCCCCGCCAGGCCCCGTCCGGAGGGAAGTTGGTCGCAACTGGACCAGTTGTAACGTCCCTGGCCGAGTTACTCTTTGTCATAGAAATCCATTTGGCCTCTTCTTCAATCCACTTCGTCCACCATTGTCCACTGTCTTCGGTCTCACGGAGCCCGTAAACTGCACATGGGGTCAAGCCGCCCCCCGCTTGACACATAGTCGCATCTAGTCCATGGATAGCCGGTCCATTCGCACCTGGGTGGTCGTGCCCATTGACTAATGAATGGCATCATCGGTTCCCCCCCCCCCCAAAAACTAATTTTATATACCACTCACTGGCTCCCAAGATTCCGGGGTAAAAAAACTCTCCTGCAAAAATACATCATGCTGCAGTCTGCCGAAATCACACCTTACTGAAAATCACAACTTTCAAGGTTATTGCATGCATACTAGCTTGGCTCATTCTTCGTCTCACCCTCGCGCCGTGATAAAGTCCATCGTCTCCCCCCACCTCCGCTCTCGTCGGTACTCGTACCGCCCTCCACCGCTTTCATAATAATCTACTCCCTCTTCTCTCTCTCCGCCTTCCACCTAGAAAAAAGTCACACATACACGCCAACATGCGACAACCAGCAATGCCTATCCGCTCGCCCTTTGAGTCTTCAATTGCGAAGCCGGGGCAGGGCAATGTCGTCCTCTCTCTCCTCCCACCGAATAACCCCACTCTCACCACTCTCACCTACAAATACCCATTGAAGCTTGTACCGCGCGCACCGGGCTTCGTCCCCACGCCTGATCCTGCCGCACTTTCCGATTCATGTCCCTCAAGACCAGTCCATCTCTATCTCCTCACCTATGGCGGCGGTCTGCTTCCCGGAGACCACATCGAGGTCTCCATCAAACTCGAACCCAAGACACGAATGGTAGTAACGACGCCACAAGGAAGCACCAAGATCTTCAAGACCGAAGACAACGGCGTCAGTGTGATCAAAGGTCATCGTAAAAAGATGCCCGCCAACGACCATCTCTCCGATATGAGTCAACAATCACTCGACGTCCGAATTGGCCGCCAGTCCGCTCTCTGCTACCTCCCAGATCCCTCCGTTCCTTACCAAAATAGTCGCTACGCCCAAGTGCAAACATTCACAGTTGACGCTGCGGCTCGAGGCGAGCAGCGTAGCAGTCTGTGCGTTTTGGATTGGGTCACGCAGGGCCGGACCTCGCGTGGTGAGAACTGGAACTTCCGCTTCTGGAAAGGTCGGAATGAAGTCTGGGCTGCCGACGAGAAGACAGGGAAGAGCCGGCTTCTTCTTCGTGACTCTGTCATCCTGGATGATGAACAGGAAGATGAGCTCGCCACGGATGAGTCGGACGATGATAATGAAGACTCAAGCCACGGATTAAATCCTCAACCTGACGGTGGGGATGTCCCACCACAGGCGCAGGCCGGTCTGCTACCATTGAACGTCATCCAAGAAAGAACAAGACCACACGGTGTTGTGGGTACTCTTATCCTGTCAGGTCCAGTCTTCGACAAGCTAGGCTCCTTCCTCATCGAACAATTCACATCACAGCCACGCATCGGCAGCCGGAATTGGTCATCATCAGCGACGTCTTCTGCACCCGAGGATTCGGCCACCGCCAGAGGCGATGTCACCTGGACGGCAGCTCGTGTTCGCGCTGGCTTTGTACTTGTGAAGTTCGGCGCCAAGGACTTTGAGACGGCTAAGCATTGGCTTGGCGGTCTCCTCCGTGAGGAAGGCAGTATTGTACGAGAATTCGGCGAAGAGGCCCTCTTCTGCCTATAAATCCTCGATGCATTTACCAATATACCTTCCCCTTAGAGTATCAACTTGTCCTCGCTCTTCCTTTCCGCCGATTGCGGGCTGGTCCTTCAACTCGTCCAGTCAACCTTGCATCTTCAAAGTGCATCCAGCACATCTGAATCTTGATGATACCCACTGTGCCTTAGGGCCTTGTCTACCTTCTGGAACTCCAGGTTCCCACTTTGATATTTTGTATTCATTATTTTTTTAACATTTTCAGCCTATTGCATGTAATTGGTCGTTCGGAAGCAACCCTCCAGCAGGGCTCTGCAAAAATGAAACAATATTGGGACTTTAGCATACTGCATCATCACATGACAGTCACCAAAAAAAAGGACAGCCTGACTGCAGAAATAACATTGATTCAAGCGGCATCTTCCAAACAAAAAAGTTTTATCTGTGCTAGTCGTAAAAGTCATGAAATCTATCGCACGAAGTAAAAGGTATCTCAAATGTCAATAAAAAGCAAAGGCAAAGCCAACCGCCCACAACGCCATGAAAGAACGATCGACATAAAAATCATCACTCATATCAATCCATGACTGGATATCTCTCAAATCCACCAATCGAAGACCGGAATCTTCCAGTCACCCTTGGTAGCCGTAACCAAATCATCCACATTAAGAATATCCACGCCCTCCTGGACAAGGATTCTCCAAATATGATTCCGCAAAGAGACCGGCCAGCTCGGAATCGACCAGTATCGCACTTTCAAGCCATGCCGATGCGCAACCCGTACCTGGTCCCGAATAATGTCCATCTGGCGCTGCGTGAAATGAAAAGGCCAAGGGAACCCGACAGCCTTCTTGAATGAGACAGAGGCGTAGTAGCTATTCGTTATATTGAATGTATTCGGGCGGAGCGTGTCGGGCATGCCGGTGTGACCCTGTCCAGAGCCAGTTGATGAGCCTTCAGTCGGGGCAGATGAATCTGTAAGGGGATCTTCCTCGTGATTGTCCTCATCAACGAGCTTTTCGAGCGGAGCGTCGAAGAAGATATCTCGATAGGTGGAGTTAGCTGTGACGAGATTAAAAGGCGCATTCCCCGTTCCAACGACAGTAACGGGTCCCGGGATAATATCAACCCCATTGAAGTAAGTCAGGTACCCACGATCCCGGAGCGGAGCAAGTTCCTCAGCAACAGCAGGCCAAGTCGCCGCGCCGTCCGTTTTGAAATCGATCAGAAGAACGACCGATTGATTGGGGTCTGCATCAAAGACACCACGGACAGGTGTGTCGAGGATACGACGGAACGGCGACGCAGGATTCTGCTGGTTGAGAATTTCGACCAGCGGGTCAATGTATAAGGAGCGTAAAGTTCGGCGCGAGGAAAGAGAAGACGCGGTATGACCGACGTACAGCTCTTCATCGAAGAGCCAGACATCCGCCTCGACACCTACACAGCCAGCCTGCAGCGCGGAGAAGAGCGGGATCTTGCGCCAGTAATCATTGTGCGAATGACAGTTGACAGCAATGATTTCGCGTGAGCGATCGGTTGGCCAGTGCGAGGCGTCACCCTCGATATGATCGGCGACGCCATGCTTCCAGATACTCGCGGCGCGGTCATATTCGTCAGGGAAGAACGATAGAGCAATGCCAAAAGCTAGGGAGATGAATTGAATGACACCGCTATTATTTTTGATAGGATTAGACTCGGCGATTCTGCAGGAAGAAGAGAGAGAAAATGGCAGGGATTGGAGCTTGGCTCGGAGATTTACTCACAGCATCACGAAGAAGACGAGCAGAGTGCGCAAACACAAGCGCCAGCCGTATGAGCGATGTGGTTTCGACTTCTCCTTGAAGGGCGGGTTGTCTGATAACAAGGGCCAGGAATGTAGATGATTCTTGCGGAAAGACATCCAACTCGTCAGCTTGCGCCATGTTGACGGCCCCACTTGATCGGGACCCTGTTGATCGCGGGGAACCTCATCGACTTTGTTGGCATTACTCGTTTCTTCAGAACGAAGAGTTGGTGAGTCGGTATATGCTTCGAAAGGAAGGTTGAGGAGATATTCAGATGAATCTCCGGTCTGCATGGACTGCGGTCCATATGAGACCCCCATTATTGGGCGGGGGTGGTTGAGAAGGAAAGTTGAAGTGGAGAGAGACAGAGAGACCCTGAGCTGCAGGGGGGAGTGGAAGTATATTAACCACTTATTCTCTCGCTGTTTCAGTCTCACCTTCTACTAGTATTTCTCTCTTGTTTAACAGTCGAAAATGTACCGGGTTACTTTCCTTGCCTTTCCTTTTTTTTCACGCAAGAAGAGTCAATCAGCATCCAGCAAAAGTAGCCATGTTGCAGAGAGGCGGCTGGTGATTGGTTTGGGTCGACCGGGGCTCAAATGGGCGTTGGCCAACGGGAAGCCCCATTGCGTCTTATGCTGAGGGATGCGGCAGATATTGGCGAGAGCTCGCAGAAACTCTGTTTAGAGGGGGTCTAGGTTGGCAGAGCCGACCAGGGTTGTATTCCAAGGTTATTTAATTTAATTTGTGAAATTTTGGTGAGTACTAGTAAAGTAGGAAATATCCGCAGATCAATTCGATAGCGCTTTATATACAACGAATGCAATGGTCCCAAACACCCACGGATCGATCACTATCATCATGGACCCGTTGCTTTTGTTCTTCCTTCTTCCGTTGGTTAACACATGATCAAGAGAAAAATAAAATAGTAACATGAAACTTGAACAATCTACTCCTCCTGCAGAGACTTGACGTAGGCCGCTGCCCGCGCCTTGGTCTCCTCCACCATCTTCTCGTCCCCGCCCTCCGCGACAAGCTTCTCCTCAAAGGCGAGCCACTTCTTGAACAGGAACTTGGCCTGCTTGGGCTTCAGCTTCTTGCTTGCATCCACGCTGACAGAGCCCTTCTTGTGCGAAAGGCCGAGCACACGCTCGAACAGACGGCGCACCTGCTCCGCATCGCCGTTCTTGATCTCCAAATCCAGTAGCACGTTCCACAGGTCCATGCGCTTGGGGAATGAAGAGAGAAGACCCTCAAAGACTGTGCGACCCCGCTCAATGTCACCATTGGCTGAGCGGAATTCCAGTTGTCCGAACTTGGAGGTTGTCTCGATGTGGGTGTGCGTCGGGAGGGACTGCAGCGCACGGGAAAGTAGTCCGCGACCGCGGTCGGCGTTGGCCAGAGTGTCAAACAGGAAGCTGGCGTAGTTCAAGAAGAAGGATGGGGATTGGTTCGAAATCTTCTTCTTCATAGCAGTTCGGAAAAGGTCATCCGCTTTCTGTAGATAAATAGTTAGAAAAAAAATTCTTTCACAAGGAAGATAGAAGATAAGGTTGGAACATAACATACCTCATTCTTGCCGGAACTGATATAAATGCTGGCCATCTTGTCATAAATGACTTGCGGTTCCTGGTACTGGCACGCACGGTTGAACACTTCCTCAAGGGTATCGTCGTTGCCGTAGGTGTTCTCCAAGTTCAGCAAGGCGATCCAAATGTTCAGCTTCTCAGAGTCCTGGTTCATTGAAATGGTTCGCAGAGCGCGCTCAGCGACAGTGCGGGCCTTATCAACTTCGCCCAGCTCCAGCTGGAACGCCATGTATTGCAGCCACAGCAGCGAAGAGTCGGGCTCACCCATGAGAAGACGCTCGTAGTCGGCGACGGTTTGAGGTCCGTTAGCATCAAGCTCGCCAGTGCGGTCAACCTGGATCTCAGGCTTGCGGCTCTTCTTCTTTTTCTTCTTGGAGTCCTCATCATCGCTGTCCACGTCGGCGGCCGCATCCTTGGTCTGGACATTGCCACTCCAGTCGAAGCCACCGGCACCAAGACCGCCAACCTTGGAAGGCTTGGTGGACTCATCCTCATCATCACTGTCCTCTTCTTCCTCCTCGTCCTCCTCCTCGTCGCTATCTTCCTCAACATCGACGCCTCCCATAGAGACATCATCATCGTCACTGTCGCCCTCCAGCTCAACACCACCAATACCCTCGCTGAGCTCCTCATCCTCGCTCTCATCTTGCTCGTCCTGGAAGTGAGAAGCCTTGAGAGAGAAGGAGATCTTCTTTGAGGCTTGATCTATCTTGATGATCTTGGCCTTGACAGCATCACCCTCGTCATAGAGTTTGCGAGCATCCTCGATGCGCTTATCGGCCATCTCGCTGCGGTGGCAAAGACCGCTGACGTTGGCAGACTTGTCAATGACAATGAAGGCACCGAACTCCTCAACCTTACGGATCTTACCAGTCACAATCTCACCAACCTTAAGGTCCTGCAGCTTGACGGGGGCCTTGTAGTTGGGGTCAAGGATGGAGTCCTTCAGACTGATCTGCAGCTTGTTCTGGGCTGCATCAACCATGGTGACTCGGCCCTTGACAAGCTGGTCCTGCTGGAAAGAATCCTTCCACTCCTTGAGATATGAGTCGGACAGGTCGGAAACACGGACGTATGCAGTCACATCGTGGCCAACTGACACGAATAGGCCAGCGTCGGCAACGCGCTTGACGAAACCGCGGACGACATCGTTGGGCTTGATATCCTTGAGGGAAGTGATCTCACGGTCCTGCACAGGCAGCGAGGAGCTCAGAACCTTAGAGGGCCGAAGAGACAGGTGGATCTTCTTGTTAGCCTTATCAACAGCGACAACGTAGGCACGGAGAACCTCGTTCTTGCGGTACAGAGTTGGGTTGGCCTTTGAGTAGTCATCAGCCATGTCGATAAGGTTGACAGCTGCAACGAGGGCCTCGCCGAGCTGCATGATGATCTGCTTTTCGGTGATCTTGGTGACACGGCCGGGAAGGATCATGCCAGGAGCAACATCGCCGAACGAGAGCTTGTCGAAGCCTTGCTTGGCAGACAGATCCAGGTGACCCTTGTCGGCATTAACCGCAGTGACCTGGACCTTCAAGGCAGATCCAATGGGGAAGTTCTTCTCCACGTCGGTAAGAAGAGACAGGTCATCCGAAGCATCCATGAAGCGCAGACGACCGCGCACGCTGGGAGACAGGTTGACCCAGATGCAGTCGTCGGCGATGTTGTTGACGAAACCCATCCAAGATGATCCGATCTGTACCTGCTCGATGTTCAACGGGGCGGGGTTTGCAGCCTTGAGGAAGCTAGGCTTCAGAGACAGCTCGTATACGGGGTACTTGCCGCTGCGGTGTGAAATGGGCAAGAACTTGTGGCTGCGGGCATCGTGGATACCGAGGATTCGAGCAGAGATGACCTGCTTGGTCTTGAAGAACCGCAGGGGCTGCTTTCGGTCCTTGAGATCTTCCCACTTATCGAAGATCTCAGACACGTCAATTCGTCCTTGGATGTTATCCGCCAGCTGCACATTGACTTGGGTAGACTTGATAGAAACAACCTTGCACTGGACAACGCGGCCGAATGTGAAGTCAGACATTGTCTTGATGTTCTCATCAACGGCGTTGGCGACGGGATCATCGGTCTGGTTAAGAGTCTTCTCCTTCTTCTCCTTGGGACCGGTGGTCTCGGAGTCCTTCTGGCTCAGGATGAAGCGCTGCAAGTCCATATCAACCGAGTTGACTGTGACCGAAATGACCTGTCCCTTGGACACGCCGAACTGAGGCTGCGACAGGTTGACCTCTTCGATAAGACGCTTGGGAAGGAGACCAGTGAGGCCACCAAGGAACTCAACGAACAAACCATCGGGGGTGATGTTACGGATGAAGCCAGTAACAGCGCTGCCCTCCTGCACATCCTCGAACTTAGTGGGAATAGACTTCTGCTTCACAGCCTTCTTCAGAGTGGCGCGGCTAGAAACTCGGATGAGACGATGCGCACGTTGGATGTCGAGAACCAAGAGGTCGTTCAGCTTTTGGCCGACACGGATCTTGCTAAGAGTGGAGTTTTGCTTGGATGAGGATCCATCAATGATGTGCTGGACATCGAGACGGGCCACCAGACCGGACTCGTCCAGCTTGAGAAGAAGGTCATCGTTAGACTTCTCGAATACAGTTCCGCTGACAAGCAGCCCAGGGTGGATGTCCTCAAAAGCCTTGCGATACTTCTCAGTGAATGTTGAGGGATCCTTGCAGGAAACAGCAAGTCTGCCCTGGGAAGCGTCGACGCTCAAAGCATGGACATTGACGACCTGTCCGAGGCGGAAATGCTGGGCCGGGTCCTTGATATAAGCCTCGCTCATCTCAGACACGGGAAGGAAACCGCGAACATCGCCGTAGAACTGAACAACAGCGCCGTGGCTCTGCAGACTGACGATAGTTCCAGGAGACTGGGCGCCTCCCACAATACCTTTGTAGTCTTTCCAGACTGCGGATTCGCTGTTCAGCAAGCTCTTCTTCAGGGTCAAACGGATCTGACGCTTCTCCAGGTTGACGGACAGGATCCGAGCAGAAATCTTCAGTCCCTCGCGGAACTTCTTCTCGGGGAACTGGAGCTTGGAATCGGCAAAGTGCATAGATGGAACAAGACCAGTGATGCCATCTGCCAGGCTAACAATCAAACCATCCATACCAGTAGCTCCAATCAGGAGCTTCTCGACCTTACCCTTGACGATGGCACCGACCGTGACATCCTCAAGGCGGATAAAGGGCTGCTCGATCACAGATTGCTCGTAGGAGAGGAGATAGAGATTATCGATCTTGTTGTATCCGACAATGCGGGCTTCATGGGTAGATCCAACCTTAAAGGGACCGGAATCATCTGAGATAGACTCAACCTTGCCATCTGACAGCCTTGAGATATGCACGAAACCAATTTTCTTGGTCTCGCCCATCTCCACGTAGACACCCATACCGGGGTCAACCTTCACTACCGTGGTCTCTGGAATAATGGCAGAGATGGCAGGGGCATCTTGCGAAGAGCCAGGGCCGTGAGTATCAGTAGAGAGTTTAAGAACGTGGTCCAGCAACGAGAAGCCAATCTTGAAAGGTTCGGCGGAGGGGAAAGTTGAGACAATGCGACCCTTGATCTTGGCGCCGATCTTGAATTTGCGCTCCAAATCAAGTTTTCCATCAGTCACACCAGATTGGACTAGGTCGACGGTGGTGTCAAGCATGCCCATGATCTTTCCGATCATGCCATTAGCAGTAACCTCAGTCAAGAGAATCTCTGCAGCAACACCGGGGAGATAAGAGTTGATAGTGGGAGCGGCGGCGAGGAAGTGTGACTTCTTAAGAGAGTGTTCAAGGTTGGCTGAAAGCTTGATGACATTACCACTGGCATTTTGGCCGGTAACAAGACACAGGAATACTGAGCCCTCCTTGATGTTGGAGTATGTAACGTGCGAGTCAATCTCCTTGGAGGACATGAAACCACGTACGTCTGAGCCCTCAATGCCGAGATCCATCACTAAACCATGGTCTTCGACACTGATAACGGAGGCTTGAACAGCGGTCTCCTTCACCAAATCGGACTTGGAGAGTCCGGAGTTGGCCTGCCTTGGGTCAATCGACAATTCGATGTGCTTCTTGTTGCGACTGCCAGCCTCAGTGGCTTCGGCGCCAGTGGAAACGACGTATGCTCGCAGATATTGGCCGATATAGAAATGGTCCTTGAGATCGAAGGAAATTTCCTCCGAGTCATCATCATCATCCTCTTCGTTAAGCAGCTTCTCAATCCGATCTTCAAGTCCCTTGGACACAGAGGTGAGAGGCACATAGCCGACAAGGTTGTTGGGCAGGGAGAGGCCGATATCGTGGGCGTTGATGCTTGAGACTTGACCAAGAATCATGGAACCGGGGACAATGCGCTATAAAAGTCTTAGCCAGGTGCTTCGTGGAGCATGTTTCAATCTATCATACCTTATAGGTTAGAGGCTCAATCCGAACACCTTCCTTCTCTTCCGATTTCTTTTCCTTATCTCCAGACTTCTTTCCCTTGGTCTTCTTCTTGCGCGACTTCTTGCTTGGCGCAGCATCGGCATCTTCCATGTCGACATCCTCGTCCTCATCGTCGTCGTTATCATCAAATTCGCGAGTTGGCTTTTTGGGACCCTTCTGTTCGAATAGAACATCCTTGTGGGCTTGAATCTGAATTTGCTTGCGCTCCAGTGGGGTCAGAACGCTGCCACCACCACGAGGGAATGATGGCTCGTCGTCGCGGAGAACAGAAAGCTCCGAAGCTTTCGGGGCCGCGGTGGTATCCTTGGGCTTCTGCTCATTCTTGCGATCTTCAGCTCCGACCTTGGCGCGCTTTTGCGGCTGACGGGTAGCCGTTTCTTCGGGGGCATTCCCCTTGCGCTTAATTGGCGCCATTGTTGGTAGTAAAACCGTAGAGAGCACGGTTGAAATCTAGAATTCCCGAACAAAAAAAATCAGTCCGATGCTGGCAGAATTATACACCGCCTGATCTTTTTGGACTTGACCGCCTTTGTTTGAGATTAGTCATCATTGTTTACCTGTAACTAATTGAACTATAAGGAATAAGCAGGAGGTTTAGGTAGTAGTAATTTATCTGGGTTTAAAATGAGATTTTAGAAGAGAGTTAAGTGTGGTTCAATATCTTGGATATTTCCAACCTAGTTGGGGTAGTTTTGGGTCTCTTCGATGTAGTGATGTATATTTCGGTCTCTACTAGGAGTAGGATATCCTGTTCCAACCTGAAAGGTTGTAAACCAAGGTTGGTGGATGAGAGCTCACACATTGAATTTCTAAGATTGTGATACCAAGGGTAATATTCATTTAGCACCTGGGCAAGCTTGCTCATGAGAATTCATTTTTATTTTTAATAGACTGGAGCGTACTACTAGTAATATTTCTTTGTATGTTCGCTCCACCATAAACTCTTCATCTATAAAGAAACCCTCTTCTTGCTAATTCACAAAAATAAATCTCATGCTTTCCTTCTTTCCTTTTTTTTCTCTAGAGAAAATAGGCAGAAATA
This sequence comes from Penicillium pancosmium, assembly GCA_031761475.1. Taxonomy (NCBI): domain Eukaryota; kingdom Fungi; phylum Ascomycota; class Eurotiomycetes; order Eurotiales; family Aspergillaceae; genus Penicillium; species Penicillium pancosmium. The sequence continues at coordinate 63,205 of JAVMSB010000067.1, read as the reverse complement.
CCTGCTCATTTTTAGATCAGGCCAAGACTGGGATGCCTGAGCACCAAAATGTCCGAACGACGCCCCACGCCGCGCTCGCGCGTCCAAGTCACGTCTGTTGCGCGCAACACGACCCGCTCCCCATCTTACCCCCTTGGGACAAATCTTTTCTCCATGCTAATCCACCACGGAGGTTCCCTCTCCCTCCCTCTGTCGTGTACACATCATGGATTTGGTTGCTGGTCTCCGTGAACCGCCCCGATCAGAGCCCATTTTCCCTCCCTCATCCCAGGAAATCCCATCCTCCCCACCTTCTATCGCATCCGAAGCCGGTGGTGGGCGACGACAGAGAAAACCGCCCACAGTCACACCTCGGTCCTTTCGTCGGTTCTTCACCCCGCGCTCCTTGTTGAATAGTGGAAGCAATGGTAGCCCCGTCAGAACGAACCGCCAGGCCCTGAGAGCCCTCAACTCGCCAGCTGTCAACCGACTCGGTCCCGCATTTACGAGATCGTCTAAACCGGGAAGTACTAGGAACGCCTACGATGGCTTGCCAGAGGATTTTATGCGCACTCCGAGTAGGAAACGGAAGCACTCATTTTCCTCGGCTGCCTCGCCGATTCAATCTTCACCATTGAAAAAAGTTCGTGTGCGATCTCCGATGGGCGAAGAAGTGGAGCAGCGGACTACCATCCGAGATATCGATCCCGCAACTGTTAGAGGCCGCTACGTTAATAGAACGCCCGCAATTCCTCCCAAACGGCGACCAGTATCTCCAATCAGTAGATCTCGGGCTTTGCAAACGTCCGGTTCGTTGTTCATGCGCACCGTTCAGGGTTCTCGGGCGAACCGCACCACTCTTCGCTCAACTGCTGGGGCTGGTTAGTTTCTTGTGCTAGGGATAATATTGGATTTTTCGTCTAACAATCTTCTCCAGGCTGGCAAGATGTCACATCTGATTTCCACTCGCGACCCGAGGACCGCCACTCATGCGCCAGCCAAGCCTCCGAAGGCTCTCTGGCTCTTCCATTCTGCAGCGCTTCTTGCAATAGTATGTCGCCTTGTTATGATGTTTATGGCAAATTGGGATTTCTAACACTCCACTATAGCCAATTCTTTAGTAGCAGTCGGCGATGAAGAAGGCGGTATTCGACTGTTGGATTCTTCCAAGGACGACGAGCGAGGGTTCTCCAGCGCATATCTCGGTTTTCGTCCGCACATGAACTCCATAATGGATCTCGAATTTTCTTCGGACGATCTATTGCTTGCCACGGCCTCTGGAGACCAGACTTCTTTGGTCATTGACATGACTACACAACGACCTGTCCACTGTTTATCGAACCATGTATCATCTGTGAAGCGGATCCAATTTCAACCGGCTTCCAACAACAAAGTCCTTGCAACTTGCAGTCGGGATGGAAACGTCAACATTTGGGACCTCCGATGCAAAGGCTTTGAACGTCCTTCTCTGCAAGTGAGGTGCTCGCTAGAAACCGAGACCGAAAACTCTACCACAACGCCGCGCAAGATGACTTATCCACACGTTTTGAACACGATCCACGGGGCTCATGCGTATAGCACCCCGCAAAAACCGAGCATGGATAAGAATGAGGCTCCTCCCTTTGGCCGCTCAGACATTACGGTCACTTCCCTGGCGTTCCTTCCGCCTGGTCAGGAAAACCTGTTTGTCACTGCATCCGAGGCTAGTGCCAGCGTTCGGCTATGGGATCTGCGAACCGCGCACCACAACCGCCGTGGCCGACCTGTCCTTCCATTATCTACTACTCGAGAACCCGATAGCCACATGAAGTACCGCAGATTCGGCCTCACATCCATGGCCTTCAGCGGTGAAGGTTCGCGGCTTTACACCCTTTGTCGGGACGGTACGGTCTATGCATACTCGACATCCCACCTGATGCTTGGGCATGCTCCCGAGCTTTCTTTGAACAATAATCGCCCACGAAGGTCTGGAGGATCCGACAAGGAAGGCCTGGGGCCACTATACGGGCTCCGTCACCCTCGCCTCCAAGTTTCTTCATTTTATGTCAAACTCGCTCTTCGAAAGGCATCCGGAGACCGCCCAGAAATGCTGGCGGCTGGTAGCAGTGACCATTGCCCCATATTATTCCCAACGGATGAACGATTCCTGCAACCTACTGTCAAAACCCCGGATGACGACCTCCCTACCCGTACGTCGTTGTTCACGACCCGATCAGGCCTCCGCCGTACCAACTCCGGAGTTGGCTTGGCTGGACGTCTGGAAGACACCATCCCTATCTACCAGTCCGGCACTCCCCTTGTTGAAGGGCACAACAGGGAGGTCACGGCGGTGTCATGGACAAACGACGGCGAACTTATTTCCGTGAGCGATGATTACAGCGCCCGATGCTGGCGCGAAGGACCCGAGGCTCGCGAGCTTCGAGCTAGCGGTGAGACTGAGGGCCGGCGCTGGGAATGCGGCTGGGCTGCTACGAAAGACTCCTACGATGACGAAGACGAATGATTCCCGCGAAGTCCTCTTTCTCCCTCCCGCCCTCTTTTTATCATTATCCTGTTTTGCATACGCGAGGTGTTTGCATGGCGTTTTCATTTACGAGGGCATTTTATGGCGTTTTAGGGGAGGCATTGTTTCTATTAGCGTAGCATACCCGTTTACTTTATACTGCATCCCTCGGGGGTTGCAATTTATCATTTACCTTCATCTACTATATGTATCCAAGGAGTAGCTTTTATTTGTAAACTAGTAACCTTTGGAAACTGGTTTCTGATTCGGAATGCAAGCTAGCAGCGAGTAAAAAAATAGTGAATCGTGCTGAAGTATACCTAGGTACTGGAAATATAATATCTTGAGCTATCCATGAGATTAAAGACATCGAAGCTTTCTATTTCTCCGAGCACTATGGTTGCCCTAAGGTGGGCGATCCTCTAATGCCCCAAGCCTACCTTAGAGTGGAGGGCGGGCGGATGGTGCTGCGATAAGACGATTGGCCGATAAGTTCCCTATGGAAAAAAAAGTTCCGCTCGACAACTCCAACCCTCCACACTTCTCAGCACTCACCATGCCTCACAAGCACAAGAGACGTGAGCAGGATGCCTCGTAAGCTCTCCATTTATAAATACCTGACCAAGTACCCGATGATCTAACTTTCAAACCCGCCCAGACAATTCGATCTCCCGCCTTCGGTGATCGCGAAGGCACTCCCCGTCCGCAATCCGGAGTCCAAGGCCCAGAACAACCAAAAGCCAGGACAAAAGGGACAAAAGCAGCAACAAGGTGGCAGCAAGAAGGATGCTGTCTCATTGGAACATACCCGCAGCAAGCGCGCCAAGGAGGACGACACTCCCCGAGCTTTTCGTCAGTTGATGCAGTTCAAGACCACAGGCCGACGTGCACCCTCGGGATTCGAGTCGGGAGAAAAGAAAACCAAAGCGGATAATAAGAAGCGGAAGCGCGAAGATGCGGACAACAAGGGAGCCTCGAGCAAAAAGCCTGCCAAAACGCTGTCCGAACAGAAAGAAGCCGCTGGCAAGGACGCCAAGCTAGCGATGCCGCAGATTCTGCCCGGCGAAAAGCTGTCGGATTTTTCGGCGCGCGTTGACCGTGCGCTTCCTCTTGCTGCTATTACCAAAACACAGGCTGGTCAGCGCAAGGACCGCGATCACAAGATGACGAAGCACGAAAAGCATCTACGAAGATTGCAGGCTGGTTGGCGTGAGGACGAGGCCAAGATTCGGGAGAAGGAACAAGAAGAGAGGGAGGAACGCGAGGAGGAGATGGAAGAACAGATCGAACTCATGAAGAAATGGGACTTGGAGAGACGGGGTGGTAAAGCCAGGAAGAAGGGAACTGTGCCAAAGAAGAAGAAGGGGGATGTCGGCGATGATGACCCCGACCCATGGGCGAAGCTGAAGAAGCGCGATAAGGAGAGAAAAGCCAATCCGTTCGAGGTTGCGCAGGCACCGCCGGAACTGAAGGCACCCCGAGAGATCTTCAAGGTACGCGGTGGTGCAAAGGTCGACGTTGCCAACGTTCCCAATGCTGTTGGCAGTTTACGACGACGAGAAGAGTTGGCTTCCGAGCGGAGGAATATTGTGGACGAATACCGGCGAATGGTGGCTGAAAGGCGCCAGTAATCTCCTACTCTACTAGAGGGGGAATTCATGTTCGTACATTTTTTACTATAGGATATCCATTTGATAAAATCTGGTTCATATGCAGCCGCAGCAGAAGGTCATAATATCCACTGCTTTTTCATTTCTATGTAACATCAAATATTACTGCCTTTTTTAATCCCCGTAGTCAAAACATCAAGACCTTAGTGACCGTGGCCGTCATCCTGAGGCTGCTCGGGGTCCAGCTTGATGATAGTATCAATACGCATGATGGCAATGCAGGCCTCGACAGCACTCTTGAGCTGCTTGATCTTGCTCATGCTGGGCTCTAGAACACCGGCCTTGAGAGTGTCGTGAACGCGTCCCTTCGCAAGATCCAGACCGTAGTTGCGGTAGGTCTTCTTCTTGGCGATGGCCTTCTCCTCCTCGTTGGCATCACCATCCTGCACACGCTGTGACAGGGCGTGGCGAACACGGAGTTGAGCGACAAGCTCGGATGAGTCCTTGGCCGCATTGACGGCAAGGGTCTTGGGAATGACGAGCAGCGACTGGGCGAATTCACCGATGGCGAGTTGCTCCCGAGAGCCCTAGAAATGGCGTTAGTGACGTATTTAGTAGATAGTGTCAACAGAATTACATACCACTGTGACGGCGAACTCCTCGAGGTAGATGTGAAGGGCGGTCTCAACAGCACCACCACCGGGGACGATGCTGCCACTCTCCAGAGTGCGCTTGATGGCACACAGGGTGTCGTGGACGGAACGTTCCATCTCGTCCAAGCTGAACTCGTTGGCGCCACGGAGGATGATAGAGGCGGATGTGTGAACCTTAGTGCCCTTGACCAGAATGCACTCGTCGTCCGAAATACGCTCCTGGACAACCTCCTCAGCGTGACCGAGGTATGACGACTCGAACTTCTCATCTCCGTTCAAGTCGGACAGGGTGCTGATGAGAGTGGCGCCGGAGGCCTTGGCAATGCGGCGAAGATCCTCCTTCTTGCAACGGCGAACAGCCATGGCTCCCTTTTCAACAAAACTCTTCAGGACCATATCGTCGATACCCTTGGTAGTCAGGATAACGTTGGCACCGGACTTCAAGATCATCTCAACACGCTCCAGAACAATGCCGGCTTCGCGCTCACGGATCTTCTCCAGTTGATCGGGGTCTTCGACTGTGATCTGCACGCCCAACTTCATGCGCTCCTTCTGCAAGTTCATATCCAGACAGGCGATCTTGGCATCGGTGACGCGGGTCGTCATGGCCTGGGAGGCAACAGTGCAGTTCAGGGCGTAACCATTGACAAGAACGGACTCAGTACCGCTCTTTCCGTGAGCCTTGAGCAGGTTCACAGCCTTGACTGGGTACTTGGTCTCTCCCCTTTGGTTTGTCGACTTAACCTGAAGCATAGCATCCACGCACAGGTTGGAGAAAAACTCCGAGTCACCTCCAATGATCTTGCTAGACATAGAGGTCTTCGCAATGTTGACCAGGCTGTCCCTGCCTAGGTTGTCCACTTTCGTTGTCACGTTCTCGTTCATATACTTCACGGCTTCCCGAAGGGCGAGACGGTATCCGTTGATGATGGTGGTGGGGTGTATCCGGTTCTTCATCAATTCGTTCGCTCGGCGGAGGAGCTCTGAGGCAATCAGGACAACCGAGGTTGTGCCATCACCGACCTGGCGGTAGTCAGTTGGAAAGGTTCTATCGCCCAGAATATGTGTGGAATCCGTACCTCCTTATCCTGTTGCTGGGCCAGGTCCACCAGGATCTTGCCCGCAGGGTGCTCAATATCCAGTAGCGACAGAATTGTAGCACCATCGTTTGTCACGGTCACATCCTATGATGGCAAACGTTGTTAGAAGCTGTCTTTCCAAAGCTCTGCGGGGTTCTTCCGTGTTCCATACCCCTATGTCGTCCACCATCATCTTGTCCAAGCCCGAGGGACCGAAAGAGCTCTTGATGACATTTGAGATAGCCTGAGTCGCGAGCACTGGAAAAGGGTTAGTTAGAGCAATTGATACAGACTGGTTGCTCTATCCAACATACCATTCTGCTCACGGACATCGGCACCGGTGATTTTCTGTCCGCCCAAGACTGTGTGCGAGATAGATTAGTTCGCTGCTTCGAGGAAGAGGGGATTTTGGGCTCACAGAGAGTGTCCGCGTTCCGCGGAGCCTCGAAGATGCCTGCCATGGCGAATGTAATAAAAGACGAGGGCTTTTAAGTGGGATGGCAGAGCTCTGCTGGGCTTGGGACGGGGGGGTTTTGGTTTGTTACCGCTAAAAGTTCTGCCCGGCGGTGTGGGGTCGGCGCAGATAACATCCCACTTTTTGAAAGAGTCATATCCCTCCGAATTACGAACTCCCATTCTAGTCTCGAGAGTGGCTCGCATCTCTTCTTCTCCTAGCCAGGCGCTCGTTTTCATTCAACATGGCTAGCCAGACCCCCACCGACCCCGCTGCCACCAGCGCTGCTGAACCCCAGACCCTGCCTGACCGCACCAACCCCGCCGATGCTCCCCAGGGCGAGTCGAAGAATGCGGCTAAGAAGGCGGCCAAGCTAGCTAAGCTTGCTGCCGACAAAGCCGATAAGGCCAACAAGCCTAAGCAGCCCAAGCAGCCCAAGGAGGGCAAACAAGAGCCCAAGAAGGCTGCGAAGAAGAAGGATAGCGGCAAGGAACTCATCGGTATCGACGTGGAGAAGGAGTCGGATTTCCCAGAGTGGTATCACCAGGTACTCACCAAGGGTGATATGCTGGACTAGTGAGTCCAATCTCTCCATAAATCCTTATCGTTATTTGGCGGCGTGACTAACCTGGACTTACCTTTTAGCTATGATGTGTCGGGCTGCTTCATTCTGAAGGTATCGCGTGCCGTTCTATTATATACTATTATACTTGCTCACATATTTTAGCCCGCATCTTACTTTGTTTGGGAGGAGATTCAAAACTGGTTCAATGTGAAGATCAAGTCCATTGGAGTCAAGAAGTTCGTCCTTTGAAACCCTTCGCATTATCAGAAACGGATATACTAACTATAGATCAGCGCGAGTTTCCCCCTCTTCGTTTCCGAGGGTAGGCATCTCTCTCACCCTTGATATGTGACAGCTTTACTAATAACACTAGATGTGCTGCAGCGTGAGAAGGACCACATTGAGGGTTTCGCTGCTGAGGTCGCCTGGGTGACCCACGCGTATGGATTCCTATCTCCAAAATATATGGTTTTTGTTCCAGCTTTCTGACTTTCATCCTCTAGTGGAAACTCTCCCCTCGAGAAGAAGATTGCTATCCGTCCCACCTCCGAGACTGTCATGTACCCGTACTATTCCAAGGTACGTTCATATCATCATCTATCAGCACATTATTGAAGACTCATATACTAATCTTTTGGTTAGTGGATTCGTTCCCACCGGTAAGAATACTTTCCCAATGGTCATTGACGCAATAGAATCTAATCTGTCCAGAAACCTTCCCCTCCGTCTTAACCAATGGAACTCCGTGGTTCGGTAAGTACTAAATCGTTTCTTGAATTTGTCTTGTATTTTTTTCTAACTTGTTGCAGATGGGAGTTCAAGAACCCCACCCCCTTCCTCCGCACCCGAGAGTTCTTGTGGCAAGAGGGTCACACTGCCCACCTTGGCGAAGACGCAGCTCGCGCCGAGGTGCTCCAAATTCTTGACTGGTACTCCGATATCTACGAGCACCTGCTGGCTGTTCCCGTTGTTAAGGGACAGAAGACCGACAAGGAGAGATTTGGTAGGCGCATTCTATCTAAAAAAAACCCGGAAATGTTGCTAACACTCTTTTCTTTTAGCTGGTGGTCTCTACACCACAACTGTCGAAGGTACATTTGAAGTATACTTGTGATACTAAGCATGGATAGACTAATTGAATACTTAGGTTACATTCCCGCCACTGGCCGTGGTATTCAAGGCGGGTAAGTTTTTCTGTTTCTTGATAGTTGGTTCTCAATTAACACAATTTTTCTTCTAGCACATCTCACGGCTTGGGTAAGCGTTAATTGTTCTGGGAATCTGGGGGTCGAAATTAATCAATTGACTCTATAGGCCAAAACTTCTCGAAGATGTTCGACATCAAGGTTGAGGACCCCTCCAACAAGCCAGGTGAAGAGAAGAAGCCTCCTCTATACGTCTGGCAGAACTCCTGGGGTCTGTCGACCCGTACTCTTGGTGTTATGGTCATGATCCACTCCGACAACAAGGGATTGGTCCTCCCACCCCGCGTGGCAGAGACTCAGGTAAGTTAAGACAGGATTTGTCATCTCAACCGTCGTTGGCGTGACACCTTCGGGAAGACCCTTGAGGCGACGACCTTTAGAATAACCATACTAACAACGAAACAGGTCGTTATTGTTCCCGTTGGCCTCACCGCGAAGACCACCGCCGAGGAGCGCGAGAAGCTGAACGCCGAGATCGAGGGTCTTGCTGCCGTCCTCCAGGCTGCAGGTGTCCGTGTTGAGAACGATCAACGCGATGGTTACTCTCCCGGCTTCAAGTTTGCTGACGTACGTTATCTCAAATATGCACATTGATACCTCCAAGCGCTATACATTTCTTTGCTGACTTTTTTTTTTTTGCAACAGTGGGAGCTGAAGGGTGTTCCTCTGCGTCTGGAGTTCGGTCCTGGAGAGTCGGCCGGCCACTTTGTCAGTACCGCTCGTCGTGATATTCCTGGCAAGGAGGGCAAGGGATCTATCCCCATTCCTGAGCTGGGCACTGCCGTTCCCGCGCTCCTGGAGACTATCCACCGCGATATGTACAACCGTGCGAACGAGCAATTCACCACCCACCGTAAGGTCATCGAGAAGTTCGAGGAGATTGTCCCTGCTCTCAACGACAAGAACTTGGTTGTTGTGCCTTTCTGCTTGGCCGAGGATTGTGAGGACCAGATCAAGAAGGAGACTGCCAAGAAGCAGGAGGAGATCTCACAGTCTGGTCCCGAGGATGTCAAGGCTCCTAGCATGGGTGCTAAGAGTCTGTGCATTCCCTTTGACCAGGGCATTGGCGGCGCTGAAATCACCGCCGAGACCAAGTGTATTAACCCCAAGTGTACCCGCTCCGCTCAGAAGTGGTGCATGTTCGGCCGTATGTCCCATACCCCCTTCTTATCTGCAGAAGATTAACCGCTGACATCAAAAACCAGGCTCTTACTAAACATTGCCGATTCTATCTACATCATCTATTCGGGTACTAGCATGTGCTCCGTAAAGAGGACGAAACTGCATAGGGCTTTTCTTTCAAGGGTTCGGAGTATTTTGAGTGAAGTGGGACCGAAAAAAGTATGCAAAAATTTGCAAGATGCTTCCTATGTTCGGCGTGGGTAACACGGGTCCCGTTATTGAAATTCACCTTGCGAGTTGTTTCGATGTGGAGCCGGAATTTGCAGGGGCAAGGTATTTAGCCAACACGAGCCTATGAGAAGAATGAGCCATGTTATCCAAGACAATGTCCTACTCCGTATGAAGGAGTGCATGATGCTTTCGTAGCTACCTTTGCTCATTGTAGTGCCCACTCCTTTCTTCCTGCGCAATGTGCATGTAATGCCAGTTGGACTCGTCGAATGCGTTGTAAAATGAGCGACCAATCGGCAATCTTGTCGTCTGGATTATCGAGTCATTGACTCGGCTCCTAACTTGAGGGGTGAACAGGTGGAGACGACCCTGCATATGGATACGAGTACGCTCGTGCTCCTTAATTAGCAACATTGCCTTGTCGATCTTCTCCTGACTAGCGGCTGAAGCTAGCCATGAAATTGTGATTTAAATAGAAATGGGGTCTCTTGGTGGTTCAATCGTACGCACATCATTTCGGCAAGTCTCGTGCCGAATTTCTCGGCAAATTCCACTGAGTGACGTCGCCTAATCCGGGGAGTTCTCGATTTGACTACCCCGCTAGTAGGAAACTATGTGCCGTTTTGCTTGAATTATTGGTCCGCCTCATATGTCGATAAGCTTAGTGTTATAGTACTTAAGATGGTGGTGGGATAAATAGGTAGTCAATTGATGGTAAAATCGGCAGGTGAACTGGTAATCCAATTGGTATAATACAGAAATATGAAGAAACAACAGTAACGCCCCTCCGGAATATGCAGATCCAGTAACAAGACAAGGCAGAGCCACCCGGGTAGACAATAGGAAAAACGGGCGACGAGCCAGGGAACGAGGATTTGGGGGTAGAGAAAGGTCTTAGTGGACAGGTAGGACCAGGTTGTAGGAAATGCAAGGAGTGCAGGGTCCAGGATATTGGATGGTGGTATGTAGATAAGCAGGGAGAATTGCTGATGATTAGGAAAATAGATGTGAAGGAAGGAAGAAAGGTTTGTGATTTCGAAACAAGACGCTTCAAGTTCAGAATCGCTAGGAAAACAGACCCTCAAGGGTTTAGCAGGCGGGCTTTTGGTGGTTGGAGGCATCATGAAAACATAATTATCGTGCGAGAAGGGACTCAATTCTTCCGGATGGACAAATCAGGTATGAGACACCTGCTTAATATGTCTCGACGGAGCGAGTTCCCCGGAGCTGCATTCGAGCACGAGCGAGTGGGGATAAGCTGTTATCGCAAGACGTGGGTTGGGGGGAATTGGCGCGGCGCACGCGTTGGGGCCAGCTCATCAACTTGTGTGCGTCGCTGGCCGTGGCGGAGTCAATCACATAGCGGACATTGTTCTCGTCCACACCCTCGATTTGCACGCGAGGGGGTGGCGTGCCCACACTAGGAAGGTGAATGATCTCATCATCACTTTCCTCGTAGGTCCCCTGGGAGCCAGTGCCACTGCTTCTGTTCTCCCTGCAGTTGGAGGAGTCGGAGTGCGCCTGCATGCAGTATACTGTGCCGGCGGTGATAGGTCGGGAGTCGGGACTAGAGCGTGGAGCGGTAGAAAGATCGATAGGGATATTGGCGGCGAGTTCTGAGCGCATTCCATGTCTGGAGTTGGTGGACTTGAGACTGCTTGCGCGGAGAATATCCATATATGTCAATTGTTCACCACCAGGTTGGTCGGTGCCTCGAGATTGCTGAAGCTCGGCCACCAATTCGGGGGATGGTAGAGGGGCATCGGTATGTCTCCGACGTGCAGTTCGGAGGAAGCCTTTGGATTGGACACTTGAGATACTTTGACGGGATTCGGAATCCCTCTTGTGTTTCTTGAAAGAGCCTTTCCGTATTATCTTGGAGAGTTGTCCGGCTGAAGCACTGCGGTTCAAGTCCGTACGAGGACCATGAACAAACTTGTCTTGGTCTGACGGTGTGAAAGGTGGGCCAGCAATAGGAACCGGGACACTTTTGAACGCATCGTGGGAATTGATTTCGCGAACAATGGCATCCTGAAGGGATTCGTAGGTTGGATGGGAGCTCATAGTATGAGTAGACATATACGCCTGCTTGAAAAAGTCCATCATTTCAGAGAACTTGAATCGAGGGGACTCGGATGATTGACCCGGGCTAGTGGGAGTCGGTGCCGGTAGAGGGCTATTCATGACTTCTGCAATACTAGGAGCTCGCTTCATTTCAAAGTTGGAAGGGGTAGGAGGCTGGATCGCACGGTGTGAGATCTTTTGACGGCCTTTTGTGGCCAGTTGTGTATTTATCGACAGGTCTCGGACATTCTTCTTTGAACTAGACCCCGATGAAGGAGGTGTAGAGAGTGATCTGGCGTTGAGTGACGAATTGCGGGCTGTTGGAGTAGGTGCTTGCAGCGCGGGAGGGGTGTCAGCGCCGCTACTGCGGTTGCGGCCATCACTGATTGGAAAAGGTAGCGTGGGACTGTCAGGCAAAGGCGTATTGCTCCATCTCTTGCCTTGTTTGTAAGCAGGAGGTACACCCAAACGTTGGACGGCATTGGGAATTTCTTCTTCTGCTGCATCAGTCTCCTCCGGGGACAATGTAGGCGCAGATCTTTGCAGGCGTATTAAAGTGCTGGCATGCGATGCACGCGATGAACCGGAGTCACGATCAGGAGTAGATCGAGTTCGAAGATCCCCTTCTGACATCCAACTGCCTTTCTTCAAATTCATGGTTCGCGAGTCACGTCTCTTGCCATCCGAGCCCATTGGACTTAAACCGCGCCTTCGTCTACCCGGCGCAGGTGGAGATGAGTGGGTGCTTAATGCAGATGCTGAGCGAGATTGACCTCCATATTTCGCAATGTTCCTGTCCGCCACATCCTCCTGGTAGAGAGCAGATAAAATCCGAGAGCTCGCAAACCCTTTCCGGTATTGGATACGCAAGAACCTGGTCATGTTTCGTTCTGCGACATCTTCATTGTAGGGGCTAGTGGGAGGTGAAACGGGACTGGGACTTGTAGCCTGATCTCGATCGGCTGTATAGAGAGCATCCATCAAATCGATATGTCGAGAATTGGAATACCTTGGAACCCCAACTGTCGTTGAGAGTGGAGGCGGTAGCTCGGACTGGGCAGATTGCGGCCGCTCTTCTCCCATATGGTGATGTAGATCCTCAAATTGCTTGTCGATTTGGTCAAAATGGTGCGACACATCTATAGCATGTGCAGTTTTAAAACCCGGCGACGGGAGGCCCGGTGATGGGAGAGCGGCAGATAGACGGCTAGGCTCCAGGTGCTCTCGCGCCGCCGCATAGTATCGTTCATCTGCTCTGGCATCATGCAGACCAAGGCCACTCGATGGGCGCGACCGATTTGGTTCTGACTGTTGGAAAAGCTTCTTCAGCGCGACCATATTGACAGGTGTACAGCACATGGGATCATGCGTCTAGCGGTCACCCGTAGTTGGAGCTAAGCCGCGCGCGCGAGGCGACTGGACAAATGACGTTTTAGAAGGGAATAAAGTCCTGAAGCTAAGAAGAAGTGGAACGACTAGACCGACGGCCGTCGTGAAGGAGCGAGCGATCAACGCATTTCATTGCAAGTTTGTAGCTTGTTTGAAGGCATTCATACGATTTGAAGGTACCAATTGGTGTAGGTTGACATGTTGAGAAAAGAAAGGAAGGGCGAGAAAATTAAAAATTGCACGCGCCACCAAGAAAGAGTAGCGGAGACCTGCCTTGTCAAGTGGTCGGCGTGCAGATCCAACACCCTTTGGCGTGCCTGGATCCAGGGGAACAGGAAATGGCCCGGGATTCTCCATAAATCCATTGACGGGGGCACAGATGGGGCTAGGCTAATGCGGACTGACGGTTCGAACGCTAAGAAATTAAGAGTGCTCCATTTGCCGTAGGCTTTGACATATGAACGGCCGCCTATCACTCGATTGAATTGGGTAAACTCAAACGAACTTGAGGGCAGCGAGCAGCTGGCCTGTTCTACGAGTACGGCGCATAAATTTGACCCCTAGCAACACGAGGGGTTGAAGAAACAAGCTGGCCCCCCCCCCTCCCCAACTGGGTCGACTTTATGCAGCTAGCAGAACCTTCTCCGGAGTAAACGTCCTGCCTGCATAATAGGCCGCGGGCCAGAATCCGGCCCCAATTCCAAGTCAAAAGGGGTCCACATAACAAGAAATCCATGACAGACAACGAGGATTTTGATCCTTCGAGACCCGCCAGGCCGTCTGGTGTGGAATGGCTCATGGCGGGAAGTGGTGCGCCTTGGGGGCGTTGTAATATACTAAATGAGGTCGCTTTGATGGGGATCAAATGCCGAGCACGAGGCTAAGTGGAAGACGACCGAGGCGGATTAGGGTTGAAAATGGCATGGGATGGGCCCCCCAATTTCCGCACGAGTGTTGATTGGAGTGATGAGAAGTGATCGACTGCAGTACAGTGGGGCAGCTCGTTCTTAGCGGACAAGGCCGCGAACAGAGTGCCAAATTTGGTTCGTTGGGCATATCCGAGGGCGCGGAGCACAGCAACGCCAGATGGAGTATACCGTAGCCTTGGAGCGTCTAGGGGCGCCGCTAGGGACGTGACAGGAACAAAGAAAAAAGTGCAGATCCATCTTCTTTGGGGGTGTGTGAGATTGGCAAAAACTTGGACAGTCACGATCTCGACTGCTCTCTCCGCCGTTCCCCGATGGGGCTGGGTGGACACGAACACTTCAGGGGGTTGAAATCGAAACACTAGTTTCGGTCATGACCTATGGAACCGAACCAACTCAGTGCGTGCGGTCATGTCGATCCGGAGAGTTCAAGTGTTGAGGAGGTCAAATCTTCCCCCTCCACTTTAGTGGTTTTGCTATTTTGCTTTGTGGTGGTGACATAGGAACCAGGTACCATCTAGTTTCGTGAGAATTTGCAGTAAGTTTGTAAGATTGCGATCGATCGATTCCGATTCCGATTCCGATACAGATTTCGATTTCGATTCGATGGATCCGCGATCGTCGTACTTTAGCCCATTCAAGCTTGAGCTTGAGCTTGAGCTCGAAGCGGCGGATGTCAAAAACAAAATGGTGAAACTGTGCAGAGTCCCTGCTGTTTAATCACGGGGCACACACTGCGATAAAAATTTTGAATGATGCTCACCCAGACTTGCTGCCGCCAGCGAATATGATGCTAAATACTTTGTGAAACATTCTGTACGAATTATGATCGTCAGACTTCATTTCCATACAAGTTGATTTCCAGGTGTCTTGTGCGACTCATATCCAGCTACTCCATGTACAATGTGCAGATGCCCTAATAAGGCACACCACACCACCCCACATCATGCAATAAGTTCCTCGCTAAATCAATTTAAACTGGGAACTTGTACGTAGCCCATCCGTACAAGCATTCCAGATTATATAAATTAACTAAGTCTAGTTTTGTGACAAACTTGTTGTCTGGCAATATTGCCCCATATCAAAGAAATAATTAATACTAATGGTTTAGATTGCTAGTGCACGATGAAAAAGCTGCCCGTGTTTTCTGAGAGTCGCTATAAAGTACTTCGTAAATTATTTAAATTTGGGCTGGTTGCAATGAGTCCGCTACATAACTTGAACCTAAAACCAACTGCATAGGCACTATAGTACGAATGCGAGATAGATCTAGATACATACCAGCCCTGGAGTGGATAGAATATCTTCCGAGGAGCATTAATCCGGCTACAAGTTATTCTCCTTTTACTACTTTCCGCATTGCAATGGTTAAGAAAAATCATTTTTCAACTACCACAGATGCAAATTGGCCTCGAGATAACCATGCAGAAAGGCCCCTGGAATCCCATCAAGGATTCACGCCATAAGTAACGATAAAATGGATAAGCTATCTCCGAAATAAACCCTTAAACAAACCGCCGACATTCCTTCAACGCCCGCTAGGTCAACCTTAGACATCATCGGAAAAATCTTCCTTGGCCTCAGAATCATCGGCCTTGATCGACTCGGCCTTCATGGCGGTGTCGCTGTCTCCTTGCTCCTCTTTCTGGGGTGTGTCGATATACTTTCCCATCTTTTCAAAGTGGTTTCGCAGCTTGTAGAAGCGACCTGCAGCGGTTTTGTAGTTGATACCAAGCTCCGCGCAGATCTCATGGTAGTCCGGAGTCTAGAAGAAATTCATCATTAGAAGTGACAAATGAAATTCCCAGGAGGGCCAGCGCATCATGGGACCCACCGGCTTTCCGCCATTGTGAAGGAAGCATAGCCACAAGAAATGCTTGTCCGCATCATCGTTGGCTCCTCGAGTGGTAGAGGAGGAGGCCTTTGACGGAGTCTTCTTTGCAGGGGTTCGACTTGGGGTGGAGTTCGGGGCCCGTTTCTTGGTCACCTTGGATGGGGTCACCTTAGTATCCCTGAGAGGAAAAAGTCAACGATAGTCACGGGACAAATATAATGATAGAAGGGATTGATGGATTTGTAGATTACATGATGAGTTTGAAAGTTTTCAGTTCAATGTAAAAAGAAAAAGGGATAGTTGGTGGGTGGGAGAGGTTGGATGAAGTGAAGTGAAAGAGAAAGGTGTGTGTTGTTTCTCAAAGAAGTAGGAAGAAGGAGCAGGTGGCTATTTACTCGTGGGGTTTAGGCCGGCAGGTTGCTTGTTTCATGAGAATCCTTTTTCTGGCTTTGATTATGTAGCATTGTAATGATGTTAAATCTCATCGAAAATCATTCTGTCTCAAAAGTATTGCGTACTATGGAAGACAGCGATCACCGAAATGTGTGTAGATTGTAAGCAAAGGAAGCTATCTAGGCCAAAGAAGCTGTAGAAGGAAAAGGGGGCAACAAATAATGAGAGCAACAATGGCGAGTATCTTGATAGGCAGACATGAAACAATCTTTTCTTCGTTCAAGGTTCGGGGAGGGCACCGGTGAAGCTAGGCCATGCGCCTCATCCTTGGACAAGAGTCTTTCAACACGCAGGAATTCGGTAGTTTGTCATTTCAAACATCGTAATCTTCCATGGGAAAAAGACCAGACTCTGCCTTGACATTAAGACCAGGCTCTTTCTTGACCTCAATATCTGACCCTTCCGTGACACCGTCCTTCATTTCGGTTCCAATCCTTGTTTCGGCCTTTTGGCTGGAGTCCCCATCGGACACCAAGGCCAAGCTTGCTTCGGACTCGTCATCAGAGTCTTCGGAGAGCCTTCTCTTCGAGCCTTCCTTGCCTTTTTTTTTGGGCGTGGCAGTCTTCGCGTGCTTCGGAGACTCGGATTCGCCCTCGAAGATCGCCTTGAGCTTGTAGAAACGCCATTTGGCTGCGGCCACTGAAACACCTATGTCCTTTCCCAGGGCCTCGAAATTGGGATTCTGTATAATTGCAATATAATCAGCAAGTTTCCAAAGTAAAAGGCCGGAAGAGAATCAAGATTAATAAACGCTTGGTAGTAATCGTTCGCATGCTTACCTTGGTCCCGCCATTGTTGCGGAACGAGGACCACAGGGTACGTATATCCTGTTCATTGAGACTCGAGGTTGCTGAATGAGTAGAAGCGGCGGATCGCTTCGGGGTAGCCTTGGTGGCTTGCTTGGCCACTTTGGATGGGGTGGTCTTTTTGGAAACCCTAGGTTAGAAATAGCTGGGGTTAGTCACGTAGTAATAGCAGTAGGAGGATAGGCCAATATACATGATGGATTAAAAGAGATGGGTTGGATATTGCTGAATCCTAGGGAGCGAGAGGATGGTAGATAGAGGGACAAGGGAAATAAGGAAAGAAAGGAAAGAAATCTTTATGTTGTGTTATGTTATGCTGGAGTCCTGTACCAGTACAGCTCAAGGAAGGTACCTAACTTAACCCAAGGAAGGCACAAGCCTGTACTGGTGTTCTTGCTATTGGTGCAACTTCTTTTCCTTTCCCTTATCCTTCCTTCCTTCTCTTCTTTCCTCTTAAACTTCTCTCTGTTTACACCTAACCTTCTATCTCCCACTCGCATCTATTCACATCAATCTATCAGCACACTACATTTTCATCCGACCAAGATGGCGCCAAAATTTCCAAAGGAATTTCCCCAACCCAAGAAGAGCTCTACCAAGACACCCAAGTCACCCAAGAAGATCGATTTTGCAGCAGTTACTGAAGAAACTGAATATCACCAAGGCCGCCGCTAATAAGCGTTTCTCACGTCTGAGAATCTCCATGAAGGCAAGGCAGTCCAATGACAAGGAGCCAAAGGACGAGCAGTTGAAGGATGAGGAGTTGAAGGACGATCTCGACGATTCGGAGGTGCCTCCCTTTAAGGAGAGCCTCGAGGACTAGATTGACCAGGCCAGCTAGGGGATGCGTGCAATACATCTATGAATACATCTATGGGATACGTTTTTTGTTTTCGGGGAGGTTCGGTTCTTGTGAGGGCCTGGTGCACCGGGCTATGTGGATGGGGCCACCCATTATGTCAATGTGATTTTCCATTCCCACCCCATTGATATCAATACAGGACCTCAATATCCCAAGTAAGATGATCCGGAAGAAAACTAGTACTAGGAACACAGCCACAAGACACATCACTACAATGGTGTTGCAAAAGTTTGAAACTCCTGTTGATCGTCCTGATCTCTGCCGGGAACAAGTAGCTACTAACATAGAATAGATTGACCCTACTAGTGGGCTAACCTATTCCATCTTAGGTAACTACTCGTATGCCATGGGAAGACGATTAATAATGCTTGGCAATAGGAGGTTCCAAACCTTCAAGTTTGCAACACGGTAATCTCTTGCGATACCTCGAGATATAATTTTACGTTACTTATGGACAGTCAAAAGAATGGGTATGAGCCAGCATTTATTTGCTAGCCAATTGGCTTCTCTTCCAATATTCATGCTAAAGGGTAGAAAAAGAACCACTCGGAACTTTCCCTTTGAAGAATTCCACACGATAAATCCAGCTCAGGATCCAGCATTTCCCCCGCTATCCACTCGACATGGATGCGAAATCCTCCCATTCCTCACACTCCCTCAAATTTCCTCGAATTCATCCTCCCCACCCTCCATCTTGGCTGGCTTATCCTCCTCTTGCTCGTCCTTGGCCAGTTACTCTTCCTTCTTCGGGGCAGCAGATTCATTTTCCTGTTCACTTTCCATGGCAGCCTGGTCCTCCGGACCCTTGTCGCTGATGATAGTCGACATCAACTTTTGGACACGAGAGCGCAGCTGGTAGTAGCGGGATTTAGCCTGGACATACGAGAGGCCAAGTCTCTTGCCAAGCGCAGTGTAGTCAATCTGCAGATTCATAAAAAATGGAAGGGTTAGTGAAATCCCGAGGATTGACTTGGACTTTGGGAACATGAATTGCATTTACCGTGGTCTGTCCTTCTTTGATGCCATCCCTTTCCTCAAAGCAAATCCACAGTAGAATGAGGTCGTTTTCAACCTTAGAGCCCTGCAAAATGGTGGTTGTGGTGCCGCGCTTCTTGGACTGCACCTTGGCTGGTTTTTCCACCTTGGTGGACTTAG
Organism: Penicillium pancosmium; assembly: GCA_031761475.1. NCBI lineage: Eukaryota > Fungi > Ascomycota > Eurotiomycetes > Eurotiales > Aspergillaceae > Penicillium > Penicillium pancosmium. The sequence goes on along the minus strand of JAVMSB010000067.1, from coordinate 44,315 downwards.
GGGGGCGTCCGCGTCCGCGTTTCATGATGATAGATGTTTTCAAATGAGATCGGCAAGGTGGAAAGAGATAGGTGGGAATCGACGAAGGAGTCTGGTGGAAAGGGAAGTTGGCGGGGGAGAAGAGAAGTAAAGACGGAGAGGACTTGGAGTAAACAATCATTTGTTAGGGTCAAGTTGAACCAATGGCAAGAACACCTAGCATATGTTCGTACCTTCCTTAGGTTAAGCACCTCCCTTAAGCTGTGCAGGACTCCAACTTAAGTCGGGAAGGATTGGAGAGAGTATATACATAATTTTCTAATACTATTACGATTAATCTTGTACTAGATGAGGTGAGTCCCCAAACACTGTCACGTAGCCTCTCCTTCTAGTTATCGCCCCGACATCAAAAGAGTTAGCCTCGCCCATCAATCTCTTCTTTCTTCCTTTCCCAGTCCCTTTCGCTTCAACTTCTCTATCTACCGCCCCAAAGTCACTAATTGGCTCTCGTTCTAATACAGAGGCACTCATATATCATTATCCTCGGTCTCTTCGTCCCTCCGCATCCATTCTTTGAATAGTTAAAGGACGCCGACATCTGAGGCTATTACCAGTCCCGAATCGGCACATTAGTCACGCATCCATTGTTGGGGTTCCAATTACAAAGACCAACCATCTTGAATATAGTCCCTTAATGTGGCTTCTTCTATGCTCAAAGCTAAAGTGTCCCAAAGACTTTCAACTTTTGTTCTCATTGGGCTTTAGTGTCCAAATGAGCGAGGCTGCTATGGTGTAGATAGACTATGCCTTTTATCAGCACATTCCAGACCAACAGTGAAATAACAGATACCTACGGCACAGATGTAGTAAAGGACTCCTCCCGGGAACGATGTTTGACTCATACCCCATTGGTAGATGGGGTAAAGAATGCCTATATCAACTAAAGTTCCAGCACTCTCAGTGATGCAATCAGCATGATTATCCGACCAGCAACCGTATTTGTGATGGGGTTTGCTAAAAGGCAAGCAACGTCAAATCGGTCCCAACCCCAAGGTGGATCAAAACACAAAATGATACCGCACAGCTGGATATTGAGAATGCGTAAGGTAGGGCATTGCTTTTGGTAGCGAGCAGTGGCGTAATAAATGAGCTAACCGACTGGCTGATAACGATTGATGCTCCCGCGAGATAGTATGAGACTGCTCTAAGCTGACGGTTATTACTTGAGAGCGAAAGATTGCAAGGGTTGAAGAATTACGTACTGGGTGCTCCTGGAGTCCTGCCAACAGAGATGCACTAGCATCAGGAATGCGGTAGCATGACTGCCACCTCCAAAAATTTTACATAACGGAGAAACCACAGCAGCAAGAAGTGGCCATTGATTGGGAAACAATACTGTACTCGTCAACTTCTACTACTTTATTATGGAGAACTTCATTACGAACAGGTCATCAGAGAGAACACGCTTGCGAGAAAAACGCCCAAGATGTTTACGAGGCAGGCTGCTCTGGTTCCTTTGGAGTAGGTCAGATACCGGAGAAAGAGCTGACCGGTCAAATCTGCGCCATATTTGAGCGCCATATTTGAGTTATTAGACTTCAAGAGGGCGGGCGGAAGCAAGGCACCTGCGACGCCCGAAACCATGACATCTGTAGTCCCAATATTCCAAACCCCGGGTTTCAGGGAGATGGACGGATCCATGATTGCCCCTAAGGCACTTCCAGTCATTGAATCGGCAAGCGTTATCAAGGCCAGGTTGACCAAATACGGCGTAGCCATATTGCCTTCATGGGTAGCCATTTATCTTTGATTTATAGGGGTGGATTTTAAATGATGGCGATTAATGGATGTGAGTAAACCCTAATTTGGAACAGTAGAGGAAGAGTTGCGAATACTCCGCGGCCGGAGAGTTGTGAAAAAGAGTGTGCAGAGATAGAAGCTATCTAACCCTACTGAGGCTGGGACAAAGACCAGAGCCACATATCGCATAGGCTTTAAACCTCTATATCTAGTTCCTTTGAGCTCAGGTGGTCTTTCAATCATATACATATTCTACTATGACTGACTCTCGCGTGGAGGTTCAGCATCGAATTCACGAGTCCCTATATTCTAGTTGTAAATTAAGCTTAGAATACTGAGCCACAAACTCATCGAACAGCTTGTTTAGACCAAGCAGATTCAACGGATCCTTGTCGCCTTGGGCATCCATAAAGCAAAGCATGTTGTGGATATCAAATGTGATGGCCAACAGGTATCCATATTCGGATTCCTGGAACACCTGATCCCCAGTATCTGTGTCCCCAGTCAATTTGTTCCACTGCCTGGCATATTCGCCACAGAAATGTCTCTTCTCCTCCTCAGTATATTTCCTGCAATTTGCTATCCTGTTCTCCTCGTCAAACCATTTGAACATCTTCTGCATAAAGTGCCCACCGATATCAAAAGCCCGGTAGTTCTGCATCACAAACTCAAAGTCAATGAGCGTGACTTTGCTCTCCCCTTCTTTCGCATCGTTTTTCACCATCACGTTCATGAATTGAACGTCATGAATACACCATCCTGCCTTTCCTCCTATGGATTGTAGTTTGTCCACCACATTTCTCAGTTTCCCCCCAAAGTCGTAATCAACTAATTTGTCGATACTGACACCTCCTTCTTCCCCAAGTGCCTTCAACTTGTCCATCTTGTGGTAAACCCTGAGTCCATTGACGACGGCTTCATAGTATGATTCCACCGCCTTTTTCTCAAGTGACGTCTCCAGGACATGGAATCGTGCGAACCCTTTAGCAACATCCGCTCGGATAACCGAATTCTCAACATCCTCCGGTTCCATGTTACGTGCATCCAGGAACTCCTCGACTCTCCCAAGTGTGCCATCCTGTGTCTCGAAGAACCCATAGACTTTGGCTCCCAGCCCGGTTCGGCCGTACTCGTAGGAGAAAAGTGCTTCCTCATGTCTGGTAGGCGCTAGAGGCTTGAAGATTTCGAGGGATCCTCCGGCGTCGGTGTGGAACTTGATGAACACCTTCAAAGTCTCAGTAGGTGTGCCAGTTGCGGGTTTCGGCCGCTCCACGGGACAGTGGGCGTTGGCGAAAGATGCATGGTATGACACCGTAAGGGTTTCTGGATCCACAGACGACCATTCTTCCGTCAGGAATGTGCCGATAATGTCTCTCACGTTCTTTTTAGTCGGTACTTTGTCTTTCGGAAGAGTCACAGCAACGGGAGTCAATGTGGCCATCTTGTTTGGATGAAGAGGGGAAGACTCTTCGGCGCTGAGCGAAGAAAAAATGAAATGAATAGGGAAAGATATATCCTAGTAGTGCTTTGTTTTATATTGCAACTGATGGTTTAGTTATATTATGTGTGACTGCTTAGTCACAATACTATGATTGAGCAGAAATGAAGAGGGCCGATTCTTGTTTAAGGCTAGGTCTTCTCCCATTGGCTGTTAGGAGGACGAAGGATGTCTCATTCTGACTCATGCCGACCGACTGACGAAGAACTCCTTAAGACAGGGAGACCAAGTACTAAATTGGCACTGCGGATACCACACTTGAAGAGCTTTCATACAAAATGCCCGGGCGGAACCTTGGAAGCTCCCGATGTCCGTGATTGCAGTAGTAGTATGATGATGGAGGAATGGCCGCCTAGGAGGCGCTTCCAAAGTTAATATCATTTGCCCTGATCCCTCACAATTTGATGGTGATGTGCTGGATACTAGTACTGCAATAAATATATTATATCCCCGAGTTAGGCACTTCAGGGCTTTCTATGAAATAGGACAAGCTACTTATATGAGAACGGCAAATCGGGCCGTTCTGCAATGGCTGACCCAACACTACGGGGAGATAGATAGATAGAAAGAGATTGTTTTCTGAATTTCATTCCTTCATTAAATAGGGGGTACTTTTAGATTTTAAGACTGGCCGAGTGTCTTCTGTAGTGACTCCCTCACGGCTTCCGCCAGAACGGTATGCGCTCCCCGAGCAGCATCAACAGCACCGTCTATTAAAGCTTCATGACCACTTCGCTGATCGCCATCCGCAGTAGAGACCTTGGAGCTATCACCCTTGAGCCAAAGCTCTGTGATCTCGTCTCGAGCAGGCATGTATGCCACCACACAAGCAGAGACAATGGAGCGGTGCTCAGCTGGGTCTGTGTCCAGCATCAATTTCGGCAGCGCCGAAGGAGAATCAGTCGAGTCATCGGAAACCAGAGCAGCCACGCCTCCAGATACAAGGTCTAAACAATCGATATGCGCATCCGCAATGGCTGCCGACGCAGCGCTGATACAACCCGCCAGAACATTCATCATGCCCCATGAGGCATCGTGTGAGTCCGGTACATCGCCCCACCAGCGGTCATCTTCTGCTTCAAGAATGGTAACCGTGATATCGAGGCCACTCTTGGGCCAGCGCTCAGCAATAATGGCGCCGCGCAGAGCTGTTTCAAGGTGGACACCTAGGTCGCGTTCGCTGGAATCGCGGACATGGCCCTTGCGCTTGCGGGCTGCGAAGGGCGCGTACTTGACATGGGTTGTTAAGACGAGATTCGGAGAGAATGGAGCTGATCGAGGCAGCGGTTTCGGACCATGGACTGTGCAGGCGAGCTTCAAAGCTGAGGAAGGCGGGATCAGAGATTTGGGATTGCTGCGGGCAGCAGCGAGAGAAGCAGAGGGTTCAAATTCAAGGTATGAGGAGCCCGAGGCCGAAGGAATCAGTCCAGTCTTGAGGACTAGAGGGGAAGGTTTCCCGGATTAGTTGGGATTCTTAAGTACAGGGAGGCTCGTGGTTGCATACAGATTTTCCTTAGATCGGTAGGTTGTCGCTGGCGCTGGGCGCGGGTGTCGGCGCCAGTCCCGGATTGAAGCAAAGAGGCATACACCGGGGGCCTTGTACCCCCCGGCGGGCCATTGACTCGTCTTCTGTCATTCATGGTGTTTGTTTCTGCAACTTGAAGATATCGATAAGCTGTGGCAGGTCTTCCTAAAGTTGCGGCGTGGAAAGCCAGAAACGGAAATCTTGAGGTTTGCACTGTTTGCACCGGACCCCACCGGGCTGCTTTTCTCAATTTTCTTCGCTCTTTCACTTTCTTCTTCTTCCACACCTCTTCGTGTTGTTTACCCTTGGGTTTGCAAAGCACTTCTTATGTCGAAGATGCTTTCCCAAGGGAATAACTTCATTGACACCTCCATTGCTTCCAACTAACCTTCATGTGAGTATCCTTACCCCCCTGCACTGCCAATTCCACCCCCGTGTCTCTTATGAGGAATCCGATCCAAATCTCTGTTCGGCGACCAAAAATGGGCCTAAGAACAACATGCACTACCATCTGATGGACACAACATTATCACATTATGTTTTTATCTCAATATCGTCATCTGAAATTGAAGCTGACCATCATTGAAGCCAGGAATTCGTAAAAACCCCCCACTGACATGCTTTCCAAGCACGTTGCCGCCAGCTCCAACCACTATGGTAAGCTACCCATTTTTTTCTTGTTTTTTCTTGCCCACTTTTTATGATGAGAAAAATTTTCAGTTCTGCTTCTGCAAAACCTTTGAAGATAACAAAATACCTTACCAAAAACTCCTGATCATGTCTACCTTAATGCCATTCTCATGTCACAAGTTGTCGACGACAAGTGCTGACAATCAGAAGAATTTTTCTAGTATTCCTGCCATCTTCTCTTGCTATCCGACATTGCCGCCAAAAGGTACGGATATATCTGTTTTTGCTTCACACACCACCTCCCCCTTTATGATGACAACTAGTCAATCCATTCAATGATCTCTCAAGAGAACCGCCTCCCGGGCTAGCACCCATACCGTGCAGTTGTCACCCAGGAGCAAAGTCACGATCCGCACTCTGCGACTCCCAAACTGGACCTCGGATATCCTCACGGACGTCTGTGGGAGGAAAGTTGTGGAGCACCGGAGAGTGTGGGCTCAGTCGTCGCTTGCTAATGCTTCTGGTACTGGCTTTTGCTGCGGTATGGTTCTTGCGACGTCTGGCTTGTGTTGGTTTCCGCGGGCTGGGCTGATCGTCCGTCTTGGGCGCCAGTTTGGTTCGCGGCGCCAACAGAGGATGGGATGAGTTAAACGGCTGGCTGATTACTTTCTTGCTTTCTGCTTGCGAGTTTTGCCATTTTCGTCTTTCGCTTAACATAACCGTCTTGCAATTGACGCTAACAATGTCTGCAGAATCTTCTAAATACCCTATTATCGTAATAAATTTAGATAGCATTCGAATCAATCCATGTCTACCTGCTTCAAGCATACTCTTTTTAAATTTAATCCCTTTCATTAATAGTACCTGCTGCGTAAATTCTGATAACAAATAAGGCTATGTATAAAGAATATAATGGCAAGAAGAGATTTTGTTTGAAGCGAAGGCCCATCGAGCAACCCGGTCCTCATCACCGAAGGTCCTCGACGACCAAGGTAGCAAAAAATAAAAGCACACGACCACCCAGCCCAATTCTAAACAGCCAGGGGAATCACATCGAACTCTAGAAAAAAAGAAATAAAATCCCGCCTGCACCCTATTTTTCTCGAGAGAAAATCTCTGCATCCATACGCAGAGGTAATCTTGTTGTTTTTCTGATTTTCGCTTTTCGTTCTTCGGGAGCCGGACAGCACCGCAACGCATCTTCGAAAGAAAATCGGGACATTTGCCCTCCTTGGGCGCCAATACCACTCTAGTATGGCCATAACCAGTCTATTGCGATTTGTGTGACTCAGGCATGGTCGTACGTATGGTGGTCATTCATTTGGGGGTTCACTCTTCCTTTCCCTCAATTGTCTCAACTGGAGTTGTTGTTCCGTTCGATTGGGACATGCTATAGGGAGCCTGCGATAATAACGTTAGCCCTCATTCTCTCGTGGAAAGGGATGGGCATGCACACAACTTACGAGCACTTTCTTCGCATTGCATATCCTCCAGGCGAGATTCCGGACATTACCATCTGCCTTGACGACTTCAGGCGCTAGCTCAACACCGAACCTGCGGGGGAATGATTAGCAATGGATTTGAAAGAAGTAGCTACTATTGGGAGGGGGAGACTCACATTTGGTGAACGGCAAATACAACACGTTTGGCAAACTTGCCATCCCTTTCGACAAGACTGCCGAACTGCTCGTCGAAGGTTTCAGGTGCAATCTCAGGATCTTGGTCGAAGCAGTTCCGGACGACGGGAAGCAAGGACTGTTCAACGGTGGCTTGTACGATGCCATCGCTGTCGACGGTGATATCGTCCTCTTCAAATCGGTGCATGCGGATCTCGAATGGTCTCGAGATGGCCATCACGTTATGCAAGCCGTTGTGGTGGTAGCGGAGCTCGAAGACGCCTTGGGTCCAGAAAAGCTTATCTCCGGAGAATACTACTTCGCCGGAGGCAAGTTCATGTCCTGGACGATCCGATTTGGTCACAAGATCGCTAGTGATGATGCCCTTTTCGCAGGTGAGGTTGTCATAAGAGCCCTCATTGATTGCAACCCAGCGGCCCTGCGAGGAAACCCGGGAGACTTCGCGGGAGGTGTTGTCCGTAACACGATAGATGCCGATCCAGTCCTTCTTGCTGTGCGTCAGAGGTGCAGTCCACTTGACCCTGATTGGGGAGCCGTATTCGAAAGTCAAATTCTTCAAGTCACCTCGTCGGTCCAGGGGCATACGGGCATTAGCACCTTCACGACCCTTGCCCAATTCGGTCTCCTCAAAAGACTTGGCCTCAGTGCCCTCCACAGACAACGAATAGTCACTCATGTCGAGACCAGCCACGTCTGCATCGATACGGGAGATGGTGATGCGAGCAGGATACTTCTGGAAGAGGGCTGTCGTGTCCTTGACAAAGGTGCTGACTCCAGCGGCCAGCTTTGGACGGGCATTGTCGAGCAGCTCCTCAATGAATTCGAAAGAATCATCGAACATCTTGTCCACACTTCCGTGCAGCTGCTTGAGGGGAGGCGGGAGAGACTTTTTAAGATTCTTGACAACACCTCCATCCTGGCGAAGACTGCGACCATACAGCTTTTGCATGTGAGGACGTTCCACGAATTGAATGAAAGCAAGGCTAAGGATGTGGCTCAGGAGGGCCAAGAAGGTGACTGCACCGCTGCTAGTGATTAGGACAGCACCCCAGACGCCTGCAAGACCCAAAACACGCTCGGGATTGTTTAGGAAACGGTAAATCCCATTATAGGTTAGCTTGGGGGACTCGTCAAAGAAGAAGTCACCGTAGAACCAGCCGAATTCGCCAAGGGACTCATAGATGCTGACCGATGTCCAGAGTTGCAAGCTAATAAGACCTGCGCCTAGAACATGTCGGAACAGCACGAGACCATAGCCCCAGTCTGCTGGGAAGTTGTACATCTTCCAAACGGCAGCGATGAAGCTGGCGTAGCACATGATCATACTGAGGTGATACGAACCCTTCCATTGGCTCCACGCCTCATGCGGGGTCTCGCCGAACTTAAGAAAGTGTCTTGTCCAGGCCTTGTTGTTAGACTGGTTGTTCAAAAGATATCCGATGCCTACAGAGAACCAGACACGCCATACAACAGCATTGACCACGAATAGGAATTGGTAGCGTGGGGTGGACGGAGTCAACGCAGTGACTGCAAATACGAGCATCTGAACCAGCATGGTGGACGAGTCGGTGGTTCTATACAGATCCAGGTTATGCAGCCCCAGCATGTTGTGGACCGAGGGGGGTGGCTTGGCCGAGTACGAAGACGCATTGGGAGGAATATCATCGGATGGAGTTGGCGCAGTGGGAGTATCCAGGTCGATAGGTAGGCTCGTAGAGGAATCGGCACAGACAGAGCGCTTGCGGGGAGGAGGCGGATTGTAGGTCTTGTCGATGTGTGGGTTCTCCACGAGAACAAGGAAGGCGAATTGTGCTGCATGGGCAATGATGGAGATGAAGAGCACCTTGTAGCTCGCCGCCATAAGCGAGATACCGTAGTATCCCGCATAGCCGACAGAGTACATGGGGTGAGGAGCCATCTCGAAAACACCGTCGAAGGTCAATTCCTGGTCGATGAGGTAAAAGAAATCGCCCCAGTACCAGGCATAGTCCTTGACTACTCGGTGGGCATCTAGCTTGACCCAAAGGTTGAACAGAACGAGCACGATACCCGCTGTCCACCGCAGGACTGTCATGAGAATATTCTCATCCACAGGATGTTTCCCACATGCTATCGCGAAGAGACAGTAGGAAGTGAAGTCACACATAAGAATCACGTCCACAAGACGCCTAAAGACAAGCCAGGTGTTGTATTCAATTGGGGCATTTTCGAACTTGTAATCGTGGGGAATCTTGGTCTCCAGCTCCCGCTTGATCCAATTGTACAGAGTAGGGTGTGGGTTTTCCCCGGTGGCCGGATCAACGAAGATCCTCGTCTTCTCGGCCCATCGGATCAAGGTCTTGTGATGTGACTGGTGGTGCAATAACCATCCGATTCCTCCATTGTAACCCGCGCGCCAAGAGAGGTAGATGAATGCAAATACCGGGACTTTGGCACTAGCGGGGAGGGCCCAGAGCAGGAGAACATGGATCGCAAGCAAAACTAAAACCACCACGTCTGTCAAGTTCTTGGGTTCGGATGGCGAGAGCAGCTGGGAGACCATATCATGCGTTTGAGGCACTGTGAACACTAAAGAGAAGGCGCAGGAGCGGGTTAGCGGGGAAGCTCCACCAGAGGGGCAGTGAGGGTAAAAGATAGCAGGAGAGTCAAATGTGGTTCTCTATTCAATGACCGGATCGACAATCAAGTCCTCCGCTGTTCCTGAGGAGGGGGAGGAAATCACATACCAGTTCCATCGGGAGTCCGCCCAAAGGTCTTCTTGTCTTTGCCGGCCGCATCCTTGATCTCAGCTTCCCCATGGGCATTTAGAGCATCTCGGCCCCCAGTTGAATTAGGGCGTTGAATTCGCTCGCGCAGCCCCTCGGGCTGCAGGGCACCTGTTGAACGGCCCTGGTCCATGATGTTGTTGAGGAAGTGAAAGAGAAAGAGGAATTGTTGGGTCGGAGTGACGACAGAAGCATGTGACGGACTCCAAATATGATTGACCTGTTTGCATCCACTGCCAACATTCAATCTGTCCACAAGTATCCGGGTGTCTCGCGCTTATTTACGGCAATTTGACCTACCGTGTACCAGGTACTGTTTAGTGAACTGGAATTGGCTGGTTTTTCTTTGCAGAGGGGAAAAATTAATAAACTTCCCAAGGTTGAGCCCGTATTTATGTGGTGGAGGGTGAATGGTGGATTGTGGACACCCTTGAGTGGAACCAACTTCCAGGCCAGTGCTTCCCCCTCCTCATCGGCCCCGAATGCACCAGAAAGAGAAAGAAACAAAACAGGCTCTGATCGCCATACGCTAAATTGACCCTCTTCAACATCCTGTAGCCTGCAGAAATATTCTCTCGGGAAAACATTGGAGGTCGAGTATATTTGAGTTTCGGGTCTTTACGATCAGGGTCACGAATTCGCTGCTGGGCCTCGTGCGGGATGGGTTACACGTTGGTGACGGCGGGGCCTCGTCGTTGAGAATGTGCAGCAGACAGCGGCAAGTGCGGATACCAATGCGAGGATTCATGCATCAATCCACTCTGCAGAAGGTACACACTACGGAGTAGCCTGCATCGAACTTATACACGCTCCGGCTCGGATGCGAGAACGCGAGATTTCTCGGCAAATAAGAGAGAGACTTGAATGACACAATGCCCCGGCCAAGGCTGCACCTCAAATCGTTGAAAGCGCTGCACTTGGAGTTGCAGAACTGGGAACTGGGATCAAAATAAACGCTTGTTTGGCTTGACGTCAATGCGCCGAGATTGATATTGGTTATCCTGGCCATGTGGTAACACGCCATATGTACATACTGTACATTCATTCACATGGACTCGCTACTGGTACATTGGCTGCTCTGGAGACCCTCAAATGATATCATGCCTGCCAGACACCATCTCGAGACCCTCCCCCTCCATTGTTTTCACCCGCAGTGCACCGGCTGTCCCACCAGTGACCGGGGCCACTCTGATCACCGTGCAGTGGAGAGGCACATCAAATCAAGATTCCGTCGGCTGCTAAAGTTCTGACAGAATGAGAGCCTGGCCCTGGACTTGATCAAACGTGATTGGATACAACGAGGCACACCCCAAGTGGCCCCAAATGAACAAGAACAGGGATGTTGCGCTAGTGCTCTCTCACCAGCCCCTTCTGTCAGACTAACGCATGAAAATCATTTCTAAGAAATAGCTGAATGGGATCAAAGGTGTGCCTGCGTGTAGCAACCATTCGACGACGGCTTTATGGCGTCCTGTATATGGGACGCAAAGGTGAGGGGACCCTGCCCCATCGAGGCTGACGGGTAGTCCCTTGGCCCCCAGATTTTGTTTAAGTTTTTATTATTCTTTTTATTATTATTATTTTTCTTCATTTGTTTTATCCGTAATGAATAGCTTCACATTTGATATAACCTCTGCAGGTTTTGACGGTTTTTCTTCCTGGGCCCCTTAGGTACTATGCATGCTCGATATGCTCCGACACCGCAGGGCCCCCGCCAATTGCGGCGGACATTTAGTCATCCACGCTTATCAATCATCGCTCGCCACCAGTGCTTTTCTCCCTCAACACCTGGGTGAGTTGTACCCTTCTTACTCCCACTTGCCTCCAATAAAACAAAAATGGCGCCATACGTGGAGGAGTCGAACGAGGCGTACCTTGAGGCGCCTTCCAAGCGAGCACCGAACCTGGTGGCTCCAGAACCAGGTACGTACCGCGGGGAACCCTTCAACCTGACACAAGCCCATGAAGCCTAATATTTTCCCCAGAACACTGCCCTGGACCCGAATCCGAGAAAGCTGGACAAGGCGATGCTTGCGCCGGCTGTCCGAACCAACAAATCTGTGCCACCGCGCCTAAAGGCCCAGACCCTGACATCCCGATCATAACTGAACGACTGTCGCAAATAAAACACAAGATCCTAGTCCTCTCCGGCAAAGGAGGAGTGGGAAAGTCGACATTCACAAGCCTCCTTGCACATGGCTTTGCCACGAACCCAGACTCTACCGTTGGGATTATGGACACCGATATTTGCGGACCTTCAATCCCGAAGATGATGGGCGTCGAGGCGGAGACCATTCATGTGAGCAACGCGGGCTGGAGTCCCGTATGGGTGACGGATAACTTGGGCGCCATGAGTGTACAATTCATGCTGCCTAACCGCGACGACGCAGTGATCTGGCGTGGACCTAAGAAGAACGGGCTCATCAAACAGTTCCTCAAGGACGTGGACTGGGGCGAACTGGACTTCCTGCTTGTGGACACACCCCCGGGCACGAGTGATGAACATCTGTCGGTCAATTCTCTTCTTAAGGAATCCGGTGTTGACGGTGCTGTTGTCGTGACTACCCCACAAGAGGTTTCACTACTCGACGTGCGCAAGGAGATCGATTTCTGTCGCAAAGCTGGTATCCGCATCCTCGGACTTGTCGAGAACATGTCTGGCTTTGTCTGCCCGAATTGCACGCACGAGTCTCAGATCTTCCGCGCTACTACCGGCGGTGGACGTCGCCTGGCGAAGAAAATGGGAATTCCATTCCTCGGGGCCGTGCCTCTGGACCCTCGCGTCGGCATGGCATGCGATTATGGTGAGAGTTTTGTGGAGAACTTTCCTGATAGTCCTGCTTCCAAAGCGATCAAGCGTGTTGTTCGAGCAGTTGGCGAGGCTGTGGGCGAGAACCCGGAGGATGTTCTCCCTGAGGAAATGGTTGGTTGAGGTAGAGCCTTTGGGTTGCTATCTATAATTCATTGCATGGCCTACGGTTTGGATTTGTGATTCCACATTTGGCGTTTGGACATATAGAGCTTTCTTCGATACCATGAATATATGAGCGTTACGAGCATTTCAAGATGTGGGAAGGATATTTGGAGACTCTTCCCCTTTTACGTCTGTAAATTGAGATCGAGGACATGTAAAAACGTTATCCGAAAATGATCACTAGCTATGAATATTGAAGGAATGATTTGTCTTGGCAACCATATCGGCCACCTATTACGAGGACATACTCGTATTGCATGTGGCGGTCATGGAAACAAGTTCGTATCTTCGTGTTGATTTACTCCGGAGCCACCGGCCTCAAGCTAGTTTGTTGCATTGTCACTTATATCTACTTTCTTTTTGAATGAATCAAAATTGGCTGAACCCATTTTACCTGGGCACTTCTCGCAATTTCATCACATTGTGGCTGTCGAGTTCGTTGTTTGCAACAAGATGCGCTGATAGCTCGTTAGCGGATGATATCCATTATCCGTAACCTCAAGTATCAGATGGAGTAGCCAGCATCCAAACGGGTTGACACCTTCTGCATTGCAACTCTCCTTCTCGGTAGGGACCTGGACTTGTGCGAGTCTGCCACCCTGGGCAGTACTTACATTCAATGCTGGAACCTTACCAGCAACGTTCTAGTCATTAGTTCCGGGCTCCTTGTACTGAAACCAGCGGAAGGTAAGATGATCCCCATCTGGATCTGCAGTTCTCGCTGCATTCAATGTGACAGTAGACCCAACCTCGACAGTCAGATTCAATGGTGTCAGCGCCGCACTCCCGTTGATCGAGATGACCGGGTGGTGATTTGCCCGACTGAAATTAGCAGGTAGAGACCACTGCATACGCGCCGCGAAGTCATTTTGGAAAGCATCGCGCCACCTCCAGATGGTAGCATGACTGGATGTATAGGTCTCGTTATTCTGGCCCAGCACTCGGTCCGCCGCATCACTGTAATGATTGAAGTTTAAAACAGTGGAAGGGTTGACTTTTTGATATCGACCTCCCCAGGACCCATAGTCTGGGTTCTCGGGGAATCCGAGTCCGTTTTGGATGAGATACAGGAAAGTTGGAGTGTCTCCCTCCATGATGAACTGATAATCTGGGTACGCGGCTTTCCATACGGACCAACTTGGAAATTGTCGCGGAGCCATTTGTGAGTGACTCTGGAGAAGTCTGGCCCACCTTCATCTATACCGTAATAATTTTCGCCCGAAATACCGATCCATGCCGCCAGGCCGTACTGGTTCCAGCCATGGGTTGAGGAAATGTAAAAAATGTCTGGGTATTGTTGGCGCATCCAGGCACCTGTATCATCTTGATCGGAGACGGTGTATACGCGAAGTTTGGCTCGGAGGGCAGCTGGATCAGACTCGGAGTGTGTTTCGTGAATTTTGAACAGAACTTGAGCAAGGACATTCGTGCCTCCCCAGGCCAGAACCCACAAAGGCATGTCAGATTCAACTTGAAGGCGCTCGAGCAGAAGCTTGCCTCCGTCACTGAGAGGAATGTCCTTTCCGACTGCTTTCATTCCGTATGTCTAGACGTGTGCTATGATTAAGAATTTGTTTCATTATGACATTTCACGTTCTGGAATTTTGAATACACTCACTGCGGCACCTTTGCGCAACAGACTTCGAATATGATCACTCGATGGATACTGGGAGTCCGGAGGAACGTGTCGGTTGAGATTATCCGTGACATTTCCATACGCATTCATAACCGATAGCATTGCCTCGGGGTGGACTTCGTCGGTCAACCATGTCGAAGTTACGGCGCAAATGCCCTCTGTCTGGAACTGATTGGCATAGAGCAGGTACCGAGTCAACGATTCTTGGTCATCAGGCTCATTTGAGATATCTGAAAGAATAAACACCCGAGGCTTATCAGGAATTGGCAACAAAGAGCTGGTGTTTACCGCTGCTTTGGCCAGCGCCTGGGCTGCCAGTGTCCAGAGCAAGGTGAGTGCTAGAAGTTTTATCATGATTTAGCCTGAGAACACCCCTCCCCTTCCCAAATAAGGCGATTGAGGTCTATTTTAAACCATTGTGTCTGCCAGTGTCTTCGAAGACTCTTTCGTCATCTCTCCACCTACTCCGTATATCTGGCGGATAAAAGGCAGTCTCTCTCATGATGCCACGATGTGGGGAAGGACCCCCGCGGGGGTTGTCCGAGTGGTCCGACATGCCTGATCGAGCAGGATCCCGCCTGAAAGAGAAGCTGCAAGCACTGGATGCCGATCTGTGTCGGCAGGTACTAGTATTGCTGAGCTCGGCTTGGTTTCAATCCCGAAGGTTTGCCTGAGTTGCCTTCGAAGTTGTGTACCCCTTATATCCAATCCACTATTCGGTGAATCCTCGGCATTTCTTAGCATCCCAGGCCGTTCTCTGGCCAGTGAGATAGGGTTCATTCATTCTTGATGAATGCTCCAATACATACTGGGTAGCGAAATTTCTATCTTGAGTAAATGCCGATGGGTAAACTTTCTTTCGGCCTGCTCCAGGGAGGTCGAACCTCCCTAGACGACAAATGCCTCCACACCTTGCGTATATGGAGATCTTGTGAATTTCGACAGCCCGTGAGAGAGGATTTTCTTTCTTTCGTTTGCGATCTTAGAGGGATGAAGAAGAGCAATGAGCTTTAGGGAATCTGACAAGTGGACCTGGATTCCCGAGGAGGCGTAACCTAATCTCGAGTTAAATAGAACTTGTATCGACTACGTATTGAAAACTCCCTTTGCTGCATTTCGTAGTGTTAGTTACCAGGCGCCTCCCACATATTTGGGCAGTGGCTGTCAATTATTGTCAAACGTGCATTGTACGGGGGAACCGAACTTCTTGATAGGCTCAACATTCCTTCCGCATAAATTCTGATCCTGACTTTCTTCTTAGTCTCTTCATGGATTTTTGGTCTTATTGACTATTTATATGATGTGATAGCTAACAATGTGTTGGCGAGCAGTAGTTTTGGCCGATACCGGCCTTGCAAATAATCTCGTTGGTATTAGTTACACCTCGCGAGCATCTATATCCTCAGATGAATAACTACTACCTCATGTCCGATGTTTTATTAGGTTCTACACTCTGGAGTTATATTATTTATTACCCGCTTTATAATACTGGTATCTCTAAAAGGCGGCAGAAACGTATGGGGTAGCATAAAGTTCAATAGTTTCAATTTTCTTTCCCCCTCAACCCTGTGACTATTTAGAGTGGTGCATAGATATCGAAAATAAATGCTAGCTTGCACGTTGCCTTTTCTTGAATCCCGAAAATGATTGGTCCAGGATAGCCATGCAATAGCAAATAGCCGCCACCATGCTGACAGTCATCTTATACGTCACATTGTCACATTTTGCTTTTTTTTTGATTCTTGGAAGTTAAGTGCAGACGAGATCTTGCTGTTCTCAGAGAAAGGCGGGTCTGTTGAATTTTTGATTTTCGAGCTCTTTAGGGTGAAACGGTTACCTCTTGAGCACCCTGAAAAAATCCAATCGAATTAATATCTCTCCTCTTTTGTGCAGACTCATCTGAGAAATTCTCACTAGATGCTTATGCATATTTTGCTTAGAAAATTCCATGGGATTAGAAGGATTTAATCGCGGAGAGATATCTCTATATGAGCAGGGAGTTTTCACTTTTTTCGCTGTCAAGGCGCAGCTATATGCAATGCATGGGTACGGTGAGAATCCACATGATGCCACCACTTGACCAATCACTAAACCGTAATAACTCATTATTAGTATTTCAAGAATCAAATATTGGCCCTCTTCACTAACCCTTATAGCCCGTGCGCCATATTCCTGTCCACAGAAGTAAAATATGAGGGATGTTGTGTCTGGTATGCAAAGGGCTGTACACAGAAACTCTATCAATATGTATGAACGCATATGTGACACGGACTAGCTATCAACCAAAATCCCTTTTTCTTTGTAGTAAACCGCAACTGCGTTCAAGTTAGGTTAGGAAATTTTGTCAAGATCATATCCCCGAGGAACAGCAATCCACATGGTATCTGCCATCCAGTACCTTTCATACCTCACCATGGAAGAATACTTTCTGTATACTATCATATTTTCTGCTTTCACTGCAGTATATTTCGGATCGATCCTTGTCTACCGCCTTTTCCTCAGTCCCTTGGCGAAATTTCCAGGTCCCCGCTTGGCAGCTGCCACACGCCTCTATGAGATTTATTTCCAGCTCATTAAAGGTGGTACATTCACATGGCATATCAACGATCTCCATGATAAATACGGCCCTGTGGTTCGAATTACTCCGTGGGAGATTCACATCAAAGATCCTGACTACTACAACACCCTCTACGCCGGCCCGGGAAAACACCGCAACAAGGACCCCCTATTCAGTTACATCGGATATCCCCAGTCTATATTCTCACTTAACTCGCATGAAGCTCATCGACCATGGAGAAAGATTTTGGGTCATTTTCTCAAAAAGGGGGCCGTGCAAGACCTTGAGCCAGTTATTCAGGCAAATACCCAGGCCCTATGCAAGCATTTCTCAGCAGCGGTAAAGAACAAAGGTATACTGGAGTTATATGCTGCTTTCCACTGCTTTACGAGCGATACTCTTTCCCAACATGCTTTCGGACAGGACATCGGGTTTCATCATCTAGATGAATCGGAATTATCGAATACTTGGAAGACACAAGTGAACACAATGTTCGAATTCTGCCGCCCGATTCGACACTTCAACTTCATGGGTGACATAGCGCATCTGATTCCTCGTCCGCTTGCGTTGGTGCTTCCTCCATATGCCCACGTCTATGCAATGGAGCAGGTAAGGCAGAACTTTCCTCGCTTGAGCTTTGAAATTCCCATCCTGATCATGATACTGTTGCTAGGGCGTCAGATCTCGAATCCAAGCTCTGGTGGACCGCTATGATAAGTGGGAACATGAAATGCAGTCAGACAACCTCCCAGTGGAGAAGAGTCCTTTTCTGAATAGCCCGAAGGCTATATATCCTGCGATTATGAGTGATCCCGAGGTACCCTTGATTGAAAAGTCCCAATCTCGGCTGGAAGATGACGCCATATTCCTCATGTTTGCCGGAACAGATGCTCCGTCCCAAACCTCCGCTATAACTCTCTTTCATCTGATTAATAACCCAGAAAAGTATCAAAGACTAAAGAACGAGCTCTTGGTAGCGATTCCAGATGTGAAAGCTATCCCATCTCTCAACCAACTCGAGCAGATTTCTTATCTAGTAAGCACAATGCGATGTCTAAAATATGGAATTCCGCGCTAACTTTCTTGCATACTGCTGTAATTAGAGAAGGTATTCGTCTGGCTTCGGTGGTGACAACTCGGCTTCCTCGCTCCGCCCCAGATGAGGTTCTACAGTACAAGGAGTGGGATATCCCAGCTGGGGTAAGTGAAGCAATGAGACTCGTCAATGTGGAATTGTCCTAACAATTCCAGACTTTTGTTTCTATGTCGACATATTTTATTTTGAGGGACCCAACGATATTTCCCGAGCCGACGAAATTTCTTCCAGAGCGCTGGTTACTCGAGCCAGGGGAATTACAGCAGCTTGAGCGTTATCTTGTTCCAGGCTCGAAGGGAACTCTCGGGTGTCCAGGACAAAGGTATAGGCTTCCATGGATCAGCTGTATAAATCCTGGAGTGTTCACGTTGCTAACAAATTAAAGCATGAACTGGTCATGGATGCATCATACTATCGGCAATCTTGTTCGTCGATTTGACATGGTCCTGCATGAAACTACGGAGCGAAATGTGCAGATGGTTCGTGACAATTTCATTGGACAGACAGAGCCAGGCACTCATAACGTCCAGGTGAAGGTGATGGAAGAGTATTTTTAATAGCGATTGGTCCGAGTGGTCGAATTCGGGATTGCGGCAGCGTTTATGCTCGCGAAACAAGTATAGCGGTGATATTTCGGGGAATAGATCTCGTTTGAATTCGGACTTTGTGCTACAAAGCCGACCTAGAAAAGGATTTATGCGTGAAATAGAGCAAGCATATCCCATGGGCAGTCTCCATGCCTCGAGAGGTTTAGTCATAGTCTAAAATTTCTTCTTGGGAGGAGGGCCATCTGGACCCTGAGGCCATTTGACCCCTGATCCGAAACAAAAAAAAAAAAAAACACACCAGCAACCACCCCCTGATGTTCTCTTTTCTTCCGGCATTGAACAATAAACCTTGGATGCTCCCGATCGGAAAATCCAGTTCTAAACTCTGTTGGGTAGTTCCTCAGGTGAATGCATCGGAGCACAACAGATACAATAGGCAACCTGCACCCGAACGCCAGGCTTTTCTCTTACCTCTTTTTTACAACGCCGAACCTTCACACGGTCAGTGCCTTGAAAACGATTTTGTGGCGAACCGCCAAGAGGCCATAAGTAGAGTATCGTCTGTAACCTCTCACAGCGTGGCCTGCCCCGCTGTTTCAAGGGGAACAGAGAACAGACCATGTTGATTGGCCACACACCCGCTGCTACGTTTCAGGATCAGTTAGCTGCACAGCCAGTGCCTTTACAGATGAGATGGGGTACACTCCGTACCTGTCACAACTCGCGCCCAGGAGGAACTCCACTCGCCCAGCACGCCACGCCGTAGCAGACAAATGAGCCGCCGAGAAGCTGGGCTCTGCCCTATCCGGACGTTTGTCCTTACGCGGATCTCTGTGACAGCTCGCTCGGTAGCTCGGCCATGGCGCCCTAGCCAAGGGCTTAGCCTACTGTTGTCGCTGGTGAGTGGTGCATTTGGGTGGGCGTGTCTTGCGTGTCTTGCGTAGTCGGGAAGATCAGAAACGTACTACCCTTGTCTACCCCGATCCACTCTACGTCAACTCTTGCTGTTCTGCACTTCCCATCGCTGAATGGACCTGGTGCTGAACCTGGCTCTGACGAGAAGCCTAACAATATGTACCAGATGGTCTAAGCGTTGTCCCTTTTGGTGTACGGAGTAGTTCTTTTCTTTTGTTTTCACTTTTTTTTTGTCCCCTTTTTATAGATCTACGGCAGTCTCCCCCCGGGGTTGAGGATAGGCGGTCGTTTTCTCCCTTTTCGTTTCTTGATACAATAGTGCCGGGGTCACTCTTTCTTCGATCTTCCTTTGATCAATCCTTCACTTCACTTCTCTTCGTCTCTTTCGTTTCTACTTCCCGCTCGCCTCCGGGCCTGTCGACTCCAGGCTGTGCCTAATTTGCCTCTCCTTTTGGCGCTTTGTTGATTCGTCCCATTCACTCCGTCGAGAGTTCAATACTCAGTCCCATTCATTAAAAGGCCCCGGAGGTTATTTTTCGGGCCTGTATTATTTCTTGTTTTTATATTACCTCCTCACTCGTTCGCTTTTCGAGCTTCCTGGCTGGCCCAGGTCATCCAGCATCTTCAAGGAACTTCTTCTGAGTGCGTGCGATATCAGACAGGATGTATCTGATTATCTCGCTGGTACTTTTTCTCTCATTGAGCTATGATGCTCTAGCAGCGCCGGCCGCTGCCCTCCATCCTCAACACAGAAGCAAGTCTTTCCGCGTTGAGCGTGTCCGGCGAAGTGATTATATCGCGCATGGACCGGCGGCTCTTCGCAAGGCTTACCGCAAGTTCGGTATCGTCTCAACTGACTTCAGTGATCTTGACCTGGATGACTTCGAGCCCTTTGACGATCTGACACGCACAAGCAAGAGCGCCTCCTATACCGACAGCTCGGATGAAACCGACCAGACTGGTACTGTGACCGCAACCTCGGTCCAAGGCGATGTGGAATTTGTATCGCCAGTCCAGATTGGTGGACAGACAATCGTGATGGACTTTGATACCGGGTCATCTGATATGTAAGCATCCAGGAATCTATGGTTCATACAATTGCGAAACAACATACTGATCACCATGTATGATGTAGGTGGGTCCTAAACTCTGAACTTCCAGAGTCCATGGTATCCAACCGAACAGTGTATAACCCCAGCAAGTCAAGCACTTACAAAAAGGTGGACGGTACTTTCAAGATCTCATATGGTGATTCCTCCAATGCCCAGGGTGGTCTGGCCAAGGATGTGGTCTCTATCGGCGGCGCAACAGTCAAGAACCAAATATTCGGTCTGCCCACCTCGGTTTCCGATTCATTCATTTCCGACGAAAATTCAAACGGTCTTGTTGGCCTCGGCTTCACTTCGATCAACACCTTTGACCCTGGCCCGCAGAAGACCTTCTTCGACAACATCGTTCCAGACCTCGACGAGCCCGTCTTGACGGCTCGTCTAAAGAGCGAAGGTGTCGGCGAGTATGAATTCGGCAAGATCGATCACGACAAATACACCGGTTCCCTGGTGAACGTGACCGTCGACAGCTCCAATGGCTTCTGGCAATTTGAGGCCGCACAGTTTGCTGTTGGTGATGGATCTCTACAGCAAATCACCGACACCCCGACTGCCATTGCGGACACTGGCACTTCTCTCATGCTTGTTAGCCCTCAGGTTGCCAAGGCGTACTACGCTGGCTGGGCTCAGTATTCGAACAGCGTGAGCGGATACATCTTTTCCTGCAATGCAGACATACCCAATCTATCTGTTGCGATTGGCAATAAGTTCCAAGCAACTATTCCCGGGTCGTTGATCAATTTCGCAGAGATTGGAACAAACAAGACCACTGGTGGCACAGGTATGTTCTCATCACTTTCTTATTTGAGACTGGGGCTAATAATCATTTCTAGTGTGCTATGGTGGCGTGCAATCCAACTCAGGCTCCAGTCTTCAGATCTTCGGCGATGTCTTCCTCAAGGCACTGTTCGTTGTCTTTGACCACCGCGGTCCATCTCTTGGATTTGCCTCCCCGAAGTAATAGAAAAAAGGACGCGAGCGTGGTGGAGATATTTCAGCCTCATAATAATGGTCCGGTAGAGAGTCGCCACAGGCTGTGGGATATTGTAAATCTTTCCATAGAAGTAGCATCTTCAATGAGCATTTCCTTGCATAATCATGCCTTCAAGTTCCTTTCTTCCCTCTCAAACCCGAGAAATCAGTCTATACCCAGAGCATTCATTAATGGGTGTTTACGTGGACATCGATGCTTGAACAAAATAATTGAATTGAAAAGGGCTATTTTTATTTCGTCTTCTCGTGGGTATGCACTAATGGTATTTTGATATATCCGCAACTTTTTACCGCACGGTAGCGTCCTTCAGGGACTTGACGGTACAGATGACACCAGAGGCAGTTGTCAGCTTTCCAATGGCGGGCTTGTCCTGGCCGGCGACGGCGGGGACAGCGCTGCTATCGAAGCAGACTTCAAGGTCACCGTTGGTGGTGAATCCAGGCTGGAAGGTCTCCCAGACCTTCTTCTTGGGGTTGAGCTGCTTCTCGGGCTCACCCTCAGACCAGCCCTGGAAGGTGATACGCTCACCGGCGGGGGCGTCAGCAGGGGGGCTAACGAGCTCAACGGGACCGGCGTGGGCATCGCCACCCTCGGGGACACGGGGAGAGGCAGCCAGAACCATGGCTGCGGACTTGATGCCACGCATGGTCACGGGCTTCAGGTTGCAGACAGCAACAATCTTGCGGCCCTGCATCTCCTCCAGGGGGACCAGGCCGTTAAGACCGGAGCAGACAGTACGGACAGTCTTGCCAGTCTCCTCATCCAGAGAGGTGTTGTCGGAGCCGGGGGCGTCACCGCAGTCGATGGTGGAGACGAAGAGGGAGTCGGCATTGGGGTGGTTGATAGCGCGCAGGATGTGGCCGACACGCAGGTCGATAATTGAGGGCGAGGGGGGAGCAGCAGGAGCAGGAGCAGCCTTGGGAGCCTTGGGAGCCTTCTCCTTCTTTTCCTTCTTGTTGGTCTTGGGGGGACCGGCGGCCGCAGCCTCAGCGGCCTTGCTCTGATCCTTGCCAGGCTTGCCCTGGCCAACAACAAGAGGCTTCTCGGCAGCAGCTTCGGGGTTCTGGGCATTGGCCTTCTCACGCTTCTTGCGCTCCTTCTCCTCCTTGGGGTCGATAGGCTTGGGGACGAAACGAACGTCATTCACGTCAATGACAACCTTCTCCTCCTCGGGGATCTGCAGAGAGAAAACCTTGGAGTTCTGGATGAAGTCGATGTGACGAACGATATGGTGGTATCCCTTCTCACCGGTGCGCTCCTCGGGCGACCACTTCTCGACCAGCGGGGCAACCAGAGCGTAGATGGCAACATCGGCGACCGAGGGCTTCGCGCCGAGCAGGGTAGTGCGGGTGGCCAGGTGGGTGTTCAGCTGAGCCAGGATGCTCTCCAGCACAGGCTTTTCATCCTTGGCGAGAGCAGTCTTCAGGCCGGAGACAGTGTTGAGCCATTGCTTGACATCGGCCTCCTCGGCCTCGCCGTAAGAGGTCTGGGAGAAGATCTTGGGAGTGGCGTGGAGGTAATCGGGCTCGGTGGCATCGGGGGAAATAACGTTAGGGTACGAGCGGTAGAGGAGAGAGAGGAGCGAAGAGTCGGGGGCAGCGGCGGTCGCCATGATGAATGCGCGTGGAGGGGATGGAAGAAAAGAAAATCGAAGAGGGGCACGGAACTGTGTCAACGATTGGACCCGCGGGGTCGTGGTTCGGGCCCGCAATAGGCCAACACACCTGAAGACCGACACCTTGACGGGCGATCCCACGGAGGATCTGCTGGGCAATTGGGGGGTCCTTTGAGTTAGATTAAAGCCAGATTGTTCTCGGTATCCGCCGCTTGTCCTGTTGAGATCTGCTCGCGGAGCTTCACGTGATGACTCAGCGTCAATTTTCTCAGTTTCTTAAGCTGCGCGGAGTATATAGTACTTTCGAGTATTATATATCTAGAATATTATGAGATTTGAACCTTGAAAACATGAATTCACAATGGTACTAGCTTAGCAAACAGCTTCTTTTCAATTGAAATGTATCTAACCAGAGTAATGTTGGTTCTGCGATTGCAATTTGTACTACAGTACCAGTACTAACCTAGCACCTAGTGGATTTGGGCACTGAGACGATAACCTTGGAAAATCACAAAATCTATACGAGATTGGTCAGAGGCATGAACCAGAAGTAAGTTCTATTTCTATACCAAAAGGATTTAGAAGAAGAAAAGGAGAAGGAGAAAGAAAATTCAAGTTGCTTCATACTAACTACTCCATAGTGACATAGAGTGTCCCATAAACGCAGATGGTAGGAAAAACCTCAATGATACCATTACCACTATTACACTGAGTACAAAATATTTTCTGCAATTTATATGGACTCGGAGTGCAAGGCATACATTCATCAGCTTGAATGTCAATTGTGCTGTCTCGGCATATACAAGTACCTACTACGTAGGTATACCATGCAAGGCAAGGGCACATATCCGCCGCGATGATGCCAACTTGAATACTCACGCTAATAATTAGCATATCTGCACAAAATACAGTCCCCAAAGATGCCCCTTGGCGCGCCAATCTCAACCGTGATCTGCATTTTTCTCCTGACAATTGCATAATAATACCATGGTCTCAGATCCAGCTACAACACTACGACGCTATACACACTATGAATACCTCAAGTGTATCTCAGGAAGGGCTGTCATTGGCCAACCAAGTCTAGAAGGCACGCACTAAAATGAGTCACGATGAGTCGTGTGGGAATCAGCCAATCAGCGAGTGGAATGACTGGAATGACTGGGGCAGTGCCCGGCCAGACTGAGCGGCCTGAAGCGGTGTCGATCCACGCCCCCGACTTATATCTCGCCCGCAATCGCCGCCCTCAGTTTCTTCCTCAGGACACCCTCCCTCGGCCATTCGTGACCGAGACCAGCTTCCCAAGGGGTTATTTCCCTCTCATCCTCCTTTAAAGAATCCAGCGCTCCGGGCCCGCTTAGGCCCGTTGATACGATCTCGTCATGGCGGCCTGCACTTGCACCAGCACTGCAGCCGTTTACCAGGCAATGGCCATCTTCTGGCAGCCCTCTCAATCACAGTCCCTCCTCAAGCCTCCAGGAGTCGGACTCTCTGCCGAGGCCTAATTCTTCCCCTTATCTCCAACAACCTCACCTCTATTCGCTCTCTTCGGCGCCGCCGTCTATCCCCACGACCGCGCCATTCTCTCAACCCTTCGATACTACCTTTGCGCAAGAGTCGGATCTTTGGACACAATCGCACCTGTCCTTTGCCAATACCGACTGGAACATCGTTTCCGCCGATCATTCCGTGCCTTATCCTGACATTGACGTAGCTGTCAATAACTTGGGATATGGCATGACCCCAACCTTTACCTCGATTTCGGATTCAGCCTCCAATGACCCCCAAAGTTTCGCTCCTTCTCCTCTCGTTCCCAGCCCACCGAATTCTCTAGGTAAGACTGTACCGCACTTAT
The DNA here is from genome assembly GCA_031761475.1 of Penicillium pancosmium. Lineage (NCBI taxonomy): Eukaryota > Fungi > Ascomycota > Eurotiomycetes > Eurotiales > Aspergillaceae > Penicillium > Penicillium pancosmium. Next base: position 19,185 of record JAVMSB010000067.1, on the reverse strand, counting down.
TGTGAAATGGATTGTATCCCTAACACTCCACACAGATGGGCAATCTCACCAGTCCCCTGTATCTCAGATTCCAGGATCGGTGTCGACATCGAGCCCTCCAACCTCGCAAGGTGACGAAGTCTTGGGTCGTGTTAGTTCGTCTCGCGTCGAAAAGCGCAGACTCAATACTCTCGCGGCTCGCCGATGTCGTCAGAGGCGTGCCGACCGAATGCAAACCCTAGAAGACGAGTTGGAAAGTGTGAAAAGGGAGCGCGATGAATTGAGACTGCGGGTCTCAAAGATGGAGGGTGAAACGGAGGCTCTAAAGGGGCTGTTAACCCGTAAAGGCAAGTAAAGTTATTTTCTTTTTTTGAGCTGGTCTCTTCAAGTTCTTCAATTAAATCTATTATAAACCAGTCAATTGTTTCTCCCTTTGTAGTTCCATGCTCCTTCTTGCCACTACCCTCTCTCGCCATATCCAGGGAAATATGTTCTATTAACTTCAGTACTTGTATTTTTTACTGAATAAATTAAATATGATAAAAAGTCTCAACACTGTTCTTCTCAGATGCAATTATCATCCTCAAAAGGCCATTCCAATTCCCAATCCCACAAGAGCCAACCAACTTCCGGCAGCATTGCCAGCCGCCGCCCCCTCCGATGTCTTCGCGCTCTTTTCTGCCGTCAAGGACTTTGTTGGCTCGCTAGAAGATGCCGACTTCTTGTTATCGAATTCGTCATCGTCAACATCGCTGATCTGTGCCGGGGTCGCCGCTGCAGGTCCGGGGGTGACCCAAGTAGCGGGAACGTCTGTGAGTCCGGAGTCGTATGCGTTGGCAGTGGCGCATATCTCCGCGCTGGATAGTTGAGCCGAGAAGCTTTCCTTGTTGTTGAGGCAATCAACATAACAGCTATTCAGATTATTAACATTAATTGATTGTGTCAAAAATGTTGAAACGCACTCAGTTGAAGTCGTTCAGGGTGATAAGGGACTCACTTGGCGATGTTCGCTTGAGCGCTACATTTGCAATCCCAATTGTCATCTTGACATTTCGCCATCGCATTTCTCATCGTCAGGACACATTGATCCACAAGCCTTCTTTCATTAGCAAACTATCCACGCTTAATTGACAAGCAATTTCGAAGCTTACTGTTGAGATGAGCATGCACCCTCGTCTGGGGTTGCCACGGGTGTCGGGTCTTGGGCTGCTACGAGAGCAGCCGAGACAATAAAAAGGTATAGGTTAGCGAAGAATTGCATGCTTAGAATGAGTTTTAGGTATACGCCGAGGCGAATTAGGAGATCGAGTATCGAAAGATAAAGTTCAGACAGTCGGAACCGATCGGCATATAAGGGATATGAACAAGGTACTAATACAGCTTGAGTGTTACATTCATTCTAAGATAAGATGGATCCTAAATGGTTTTCTTCCGGGCGAATTGAGCCCAATGCCGGAAACTCCTTGATGAGAGAGCTTGGAAGAGGTCCCAGGAGGAAACGTACTTTGGGCCCAGACCAAGGAATAGCGAGATTGGTACCATAGATAGATATCTACGACCCATGGACAGTCTTTATTCAGCTAGGTCAGTTAGGTGGTATACAGTTTATCGCATTGGATTGTGTCAATCGTAGGATTGAGTCCATCATCCAAGCCTCTAATTCCTTTCTGTCAACGATATCTCCCACAAATGCCTCGTCTAGCAAATGCTGTATATTCTCTTTCATTGCTCTTTAATAAAAGCGGTGTAGATCTCGATCGCCACCTTCAATTTCCAGACCACGCCTTCCACGAGGTCGCATTCCAAGCTGACTTTGTGGTTACATTCCTCGATCGGCACTACTGCTTCCGTCGATCAATGACGAGTTCAAGAGAAGGATCCAGGAACATGAACGTCCTTTTTGTAAATCATTGTCTTTGTAATTTCATCTTTTAGATAAAGAGAAAATAATTTGGTTCGGGTACCTGAAGGCCCATTGAGTTGATCTAGAATGAGGAGTTGTTAGTTGGTTCTACGGTGATGATTCGGTCGACGGTTAGCCACCTAGTAGATTCTTGGCCCTACCATCGAGTTAACTATATTTTGTAGCTCATAAACCTTCTAATCTAATATCTCCTCATTTCATTATGATCATCGCTCAAATACGCCCCGGGTAAACTCCAGAGTATCTGCTCATTCACAACACGTGATTTCACACAAGAGTGCCGGAAATGGACTGAAGATAAGAGGCGACACCCGAACATAGAGCATGCCTCAAGCGTCGATATTTTTTACTATGATTCTAATCCTGCATTAGATAATTCAGAGCAAGTGCGGAATAGAAGCGAATGGACTGTCCGTACTCCCGTGGAACAATTCACTGCATAGATCTCACGTGGCACAGGAGTCTTACAAAGTTATCTGTCAATAATTAGTCAGAAAATATACAGTTTTGTTCCGCAGTGGCTGTCAATTCCGATCATCCTAAAGTCAGACAAACTACGGGTATTCGTCAACTTCCGCGGTCGTACAGTGGTACCCCGTGGGGTCGCGGGGAAGAGGGGTCATTTAGCCCAGCCTCGGATAAGGGGCAGCCGTGAGGAGATTTAAATACCAACTAGGCTCGCATGCAGGTGGGTTTGAAATAAAAACTCCGAGACATATTCGTGGACGAGAAGCGGGGCGACTATTGAAATTTATTTGACGACTTATAATATTCTACTTCAGTGGCGTTAGCTGAAGACATACCCCCCAGTCAATCATACTACCATAGGTAGGTGTCGGTCATTATGCGAGCTCTTCGTTTCCACGGTAGGGAGGATGTCCGCTTGGATGAGGTCAGTGAACCTAACTGTAGGAGGGGTCAGGTTAAGGTAATGTAAACATCATCCAACGGGAAATTCGGGTCGTGATATAATCTATCAACCCGATCGATTGCTGCTGACGCTTTGCAAAGATCAGGCCTGCTTTTGTAGGAATATGTGGTAGCGGTAAATATTCAAACAACCTTTCCTCTACTTCAAATTCTCATTGAAACAGATCTCCATGAGTATCTCACCGGACCCTCGGCAGTTCCTGTCACGCCACATCCGATTACGGGAGCCAAGCTCCCGACAACATTGGGGCATGAATTTAGTGGAACGGTAGAAGAGATCGGAGAAGGCGTGGTGAGCCTGAAAGTTGGAGACAGGGTTGCTATTAAGCCAAATCTTTCTGATGGCTCATGTTCGCGGTGCGCTATGGGGAGGCAGAACATCTGCAGCAGTCTGGGCTTTATTGGATATAGCAGTATGTCGAGATACTACTCTTCGATACGTTATAGATCTGACCAAGTATAGGTGAGGCTGGTGGTATGTCCGATCATGCTGTCATTGACGAAAAGCACGCGATCAAGCTACCGGATACGATGCCTCTAGATATTGGAGGTATGTATGTCAGATTGGAATCGTATGATGGCACCTGGTCTTCGCTGACACCAGCAGCATTGGTGGAGCCTCTCGCCGTCGCATGGCATGCAGTGGGTCGCAGCACCCTCAAAGCCGGAGACACAACTCTTGTTGTTGGAGCTGGGCCCATCGGGCTAGCGATCGTGCAGGTATTGAAAGCTCGAGGAGCTGAGACCGTCATCGTGGTCGAGATCTCGGAGCAGCGTCGACAATTTGCCCAAAACTTTGGTGCGTCTCATGTCCTCGATCCTCGGGAGGTGGATGCAATTGCGCGAATCCGGGAGATCACTGGACAACGACAGGGTGTTTCAGTTTCCTTTGAAACATCTGGGGTGCAAGCTGGACTGGATACAGTCATGGCGGGTCTTCGGGCCCGTGGCACAGCGGTTATCGTGTCACTGTGGGATGAAAAGCCGATCATCAATGCATTTATTGATATAGTACTCGGGGAGAAACATGTCACAGGCGCGGCGGTATATGACGAGGGAGATTTTGAAGCCGTGATTGAAGCAATAAGATCTGGTAAGTCAGATCCTTTCCCATCTGTGGGGTACACCCATAGAAAGCCTTGCTCCGAAACGGGGAAGTCATTTGCCTGTCTCTGATTTCTTTGCCTCTTCTTGAATTTTAGGCAAAATTCAGCCACGACCGATGATTACTAGCAAGATTGGGATGGCTGAAGTGGCAGATAAGGGATTCAGGGCACTGATTAATCACCGCGACCAGCATGTCAAAATCTTGGTGGATGTTTCTATTGGGCATCTGAAACTCCAAGAGTGATTGTGTTGTTATACCAGATTGATTGGTTGTCGGCGTTCTTTCGGCTTCTGTTAGCGTGGGGACGTCGAGTCTGGTTTCCACGCTAGACTTGGATTACCTACCTTGCTTGGTAGGTAAATTTCAGATATATGGTACCTACTAGGTACCTTTGAGTGCCGAGCCGAGCCCTGGCGCTGACACTGACGGGAGGGGCGCAGGTTGACACCAGGATAATAATGGTTATTCATTACTGCTGCTCCTCTTTCTTTGTTCGAAAACGTCCAGGTACTACTCCAGGGCTCCATCATAGCATCTTCCGCCATTGGAACCATGGATCGCCTCATTGTACCTTATTGTACCCCACGGGTGTGGCCCTCGGGATCTCGATCCACTACTTTTCGTTCTAGTCGTTTCATTATTCGTATTGGCTTTCTCAGCCAACTCTTTCAGTCCAGTAAATGCCTCCAAAATATTACTAAGATATGCGAAGCGGATGAAAGGGAAACCCCGGTCGGGGTGGGGGTTCTGTACTGGGCACTGCTGACAGCAGTTCGATCTCGGCTGCTGAGCTGTCAAGCCACGATGGGATCGTCCAGGGTGGTCACTTGCGAACGATCGACAAGTCCACGACGCTCCACGATGGCCCACACGGATCAATCGTGAACTGCGAACCCAATCGCGGCTGATCACCTGCTGGCCGATAACAGTCTGTCAACATACGAACCCACACGAAACCGAAGATATTGTCTCCAGGGCCTGAAACATGTCATCATTCACGGTTGCTACCTCGTCGGGTTGACAGGGTTATTTTTGTCTCTGTTGGGGCGCAGATGGGGTCGCTAAAATATTTTTTTTCTCTTCCTTGCGGCCGGCCACTCCGCTAGCTACGCGGCACTAAGGCATGTCCGTCTGTGGACGCATCTGATTGATCCACTGCCTCTTCTTCCAGAAAACACGGACTCAGCCGTACATATGAGCCTGAGACACGCCGGTTCTGACACCGCCGATGGACCATTGAGGCCATTGGTCCGGGACACGCAGTAGATCTACAGTTCAGTTCCCTCAATGGCGTATATAGCCCTGTCCGGGTCGTAGCGCATTGGCGAGCCTTTTTTAGTTTGCATTTTTGTTTCTGTTTTCAATGCCCTTTGATCTTGGCTCAAACCCCCCCTCAATCGCATCATCCCAGCGTTTCATAAGAGCAGGTTCTCCTATGCAATCCGTGGTGGTCCTGTTTCGCTGGACACGAGTACCCTTCAGACAGACCGAAATATCGACAGTGTCATGGGAAGAGCACTGACGGGGACCGTTATTATCACGGGTGGCAATGGACAGTTAGGATCAGAGATCGCTGTGGCCATTGCCAAAACACAACCTTTTGTTCACCTCCTATTGACAGCACGACATGCCAAAGCCGATGATGTCCATGCTCTCACCACACGAATCCGCCTCATCGGGCCACGATCCATCGAGGTGATTCCTCTTGATCTAACCGATCTCCGGGAAGTCACTAAATTTGCCGAGCAAACGGTTGATCGGGTACACAGAAGAGAACTTCCTCCTATTGTCGATCTAATCCACTCCGCCGCCGTTGCATCCTACGTTGTTGATGAACTTACCTTGGACGGGTTTGATCCGGTATATCAGATCAACTGCGTTGCCCCATTTCTTCTGACCGTCGGTCTCCTTGAAGCCTTCCGGGCCGGCGATGGAACGCCGGATGGTGGAGCCAAAGTGATTTACGTCGGATGCTCCTCAGCGTCTTGTGGCAGACTCGACTTCTTCGACCACAACCAAGGCCGAGACAGTCGTCCTCCAGGGACCCCTCTAAGCGCCAAAGAAGGGAATATTCGATTCGGCAGCAGCAAGTTGATCGCAAGCGTTGCCTTGTATGCGTTACGTCGAAGCCTGGCCTGTGTAAGCTGACCGATCGCAACGGCGCAGGATCGTACAAGACCGCTGACGTTGTACTTTGAATCTCTAGACAGGAAATATCCCACTGGACATCTTCACCCTCGACCCGGGGGGTATTGCAGGGGAGAGTCATCTTCGAACGGGGGCGCCCCTGTCGGTCAGAGTTGCACATCAAACACGAACCGGACTCCGGCCCTTCTTGCGCATGGTATCCCGTAGTTCGATCAACAAGGCCAGTGTTCCAGCCAAGGTGATCGCCAGGGTCGCATTCCAACGGGAGGCGGTGGAGAATAGTGAGAGGGAACGATACTATATCCTGGACAGCGAGTACGAGGCCGCATCCGTCGTATCAACCTTGCGCAATGGACCACAGATGGCGGGACGATTAGTGCAAGTGATGCGAGAGGCCGAAGGAGGGAAGGACAGGGGATCGCCCTCGTCGATCAACACACTTCCAAATGAGTTGGAAGAGGCGCGCTAGAGAGAAGATCAGCAACGCCTCCAACTGTAGATAATTGTTAGTACAAAGGTAGTTTTCACCAAAAGCAAGTCCGAGCCCAGGTTAGGGTAATTTAATTCCCTGCAATCTAATCAGTTGGATCACCTCGGGGTAATAGGAAGCCTCCCTGGTAGGTCTCCACTGGTATAATCTACAAGTAATGTACAGACTTGAAGTAATCTACAGATCGGTGGCTGCAACCGGCCGCCCGGATTCGGTGACGCACGCCCTTTGTCTCCCGTCCACTTCACCACTTAACTTACTCTTACTCTTTTGACACCCTGGACTTCTCAGCTGGATTTGAATGGCATTGTCCTCTTTGTTTGATTTGGTGGTTCACTTCAAACAACCTTCTCCTCTTTCCATTCCTTTATTCTCACCCGGCGTTTCGCGACAGACCGAGGGGCTGCCACCCTGGCCCCATCTGCCCCGTCTACTTCCCGCCCCCAGCGCCAACACCCACGCCAATGCAGTGAGAATCCCTGTGAACCATGAATAGGCCTCACGCCTTTTCCAAAGGCCATTCCGCCTACCCTCGTGGATCCGCCTTTTCTATATCCCCCAACCCGTATGTTGAATTCGAGATCGTGATCGCGATGCGATGGTTACCAGTGGTCTCTTGTTGACACGCGCGATCCACAACCCCCCCCCAAATTTCCTACCTAAGCCTGTTGCATATGACAATGATACATCTCCATGCTGACGACCAATTCTATGATATAGCTTCCAGCCCCGCTCACAACCCGCTCTCCGACGCAGAAGGCAGCTCCTCCAACGACTATGCCTTCTCGCGGCGGTTTCCTTCCTTGTGACAATCTTCATTTTCCCCTCATGGCGCGCCATCATCCTCCCTACCTTATCATTAGGCCTCCTCCACCCCTCAGAAGACCTACAGCTCCAAACCGTTCGATATTATGATCTCTCCGAAGTGCAGGGCACCGAAAAGGGCTGGGAACGAGGGGAGCGTGTCCTCATGTTGACCCCTCTACGGGATGCTTCCTCGCATCTCCCAATGTTCTTCTCGCACCTCCGCAACCTCACCTACCCTCACAACCTAATCGATCTCGCTTTCCTCGTCTCCGATTCGCGCGATGATACCCTCCAGATGCTTTCGAGTATGCTCACGGAGATTCAGAACGACCCGGACCCCAAGATGAGCTATGGAGAGATCTCGGTCATTCAGAAGGACTTTGGACAGAAGGTGCAACAAGATGTCGAAAGTCGCCATGGCTTCGAGGCCCAGGCTAGTCGGCGAAAATTGATGGCGCAGGCCAGGAATTGGCTGCTCAGTGCGACGCTCCGTCCTACTCACAGCTGGGTCTACTGGCGAGATGCAGATGTGGAGACAGCGCCCTTCACCATCATCGAAGATCTCATGCGCCATAATAAGGATGTTACGGTTCCGAGTAAGTTTTGGTCTCCCAGGGTCATTCACCTGTTTTCTAGCCACTGGCCACTGACCACTTGTTTCTAGATGTCTGGCGACCACTTCCTGACTGGCTGGGAGGTGAGCAACCGTACGATCTGAACTCATGGCAAGAATCAGAGACTGCTCTGGCATTGGCAGACACGCTCGACGAAGACGCGGTGATCGTAGAGGGATACGCCGAGTATGCGACCTGGAGACCTCACCTTGCCTACCTGCGCGACCCATATGGCGACCCGGATATGGAAATGGAGCTGGATGGCATTGGAGGAGTCAGTATCCTAGCAAAGGCCCGCGTTTTTCGTGCAGGCGTTCACTTCCCTGCTTTTAGTTTCGAGAAGCACGCCGAGACGGAAGGCTTTGGCAAGGTAAGATAACCTCACAACCTGATATTTGATTTATTTACTGACCGGCGTATTTTAGATGGCCAAACGGATGAAATTCTCCGTCATCGGGCTGCCTCATTACACAATTTGGCACTTATACGAACCTAGCGTGGATGATCTCCGTCACATGGAGGAAATGGAACAAGAGCGACTCGAGCAGGAGCAGAAAGAGCGAGAGCGCGAACTTGCCGAGAAGAAACAGGCCGCCAAGTCAAAAACCCAGAATAGTGCTGGAAAGCCTGATGCTGGCAAGGGCTCCAGCGAGGGTTCTGCTGCTCCGCCAGCAAAGGATGCTGATAAGGGTGGCTCCAAGCAAGCCAAGTTGTGATCACGCTGGTCTCAACGAACCTACCTATCTCATTTCGACTGTACACCTTGAAGGTGCCTCTCCACCAGCTGGCTGGATTCAACTGCACGGCCTCGCTTCGATCCACACGCTGGTCTTTACCCTTGTCCAGGTGGACCGAAATTTGCTGCAACCGATTTATTTTCCGAGCACAGAAGCGATATCTCATTTCTTTGCCTTTGACTTTCTTCTTTGATGTATATTTTCGTCGTCATTGGGTGGTCTCTCTGTCATCATTTATTAGATAGCATACTAGACGGCGCGACGGGAGCACAAGCAACATGGTGCTGAAATTGAATTTCAATCTTTTTCTCTTTTGAAATTCGGATCGTCCCCAAAGCATCATACTCCGATTTTCTCAATTCCATAGTCTACAAAACAATAAATAATTTCTCGTCATCGCTGAACCATCCCATTGACGTTACCCATTAAACGGTGGTCTGTGCTGGGCGCGTCCACCGCGTCCCGCCATTTTCGCCGCGTCTCCTCTTCCACTCCTCTACGCACATCATCTGTTCAATCACAGCAAGATCGCTTGCAAAGATGTCGACCCAGACTTCGCGAAGCGTCCTATTCACGCACACCCAGCCCCAGCAGAGTTTCCGATTGCTGGAGCTCCCACCCGACCTGGAGGAACTATTGACATCAAAAGATGCACCTGTGTACGCCACTTTTCCGCTCAAAAATGGCCCCATCTCCTCTTCGGAAAAAAGAATTTACTGATGGAATGTTGTTAAAATCTAGTATTGAGCTCAAATCCCCCTCCTCTGCCCTCGCGCAAGCAGTAAGGGACCCTGCCGCTCAGGAATATGTCAACCTCTGCACCCCGACCAAAACCTACCGAATCCGTCAAGTTATGTCGTCGAATTCAATCCATATTCTCCAACCGAGTCTTGGACAAATCTCCCGGGATGATATCAAAGTCGTCGAGGAAGAAGCTGGAGAGACTGGGGCCCTGAATTTGCCCGACGAGTCGGTAACTACCATCGCGAACTGCGGATCAACACTGGAACTACACATCCCCGATGGAGGCTTCTCTGCCGTTCCCTTCCTTGAAAAGAGTCTTCGACTATACGACCCCCGAAGCGGTGACGATGACGGCGATATGACAATGGACGATTGGAACCCAGATGAAGGGCCAAGTGCGACCCAGAAGCAAGAGGCGAGGGAAAAGGTTTGTGAGGACGTCCCTGTCTCCACGGCACAATGTGAAACTGGTTGGTTAGAGCTTTGTGCGTTTGTAGATGGGGACCAGGATATATCATGCTGGAGACCTTCGGCACGAATGCGGTTGAGTGTGTGGAAACGTCTTATGGAAGGTGCGCTATTGCAGGGTATTGATCTGGAGAAACAATTCCTTGTTGGAGATCTGTGGAAGTCTGTTCTTGATGACGATGTTTCAGCACCTCCTTTCCCCCGAGCTTTACTGGAGGCTCTGGCGCGCAGGCTTTGTGCTGAAGATCAGCGACCAGCTCTGTCAGAGGATATCAAATGTGAGTTGGAGTTTGCTCTGGGTTTGACTTTTTTTTTTTTGAGATTGTGAACTAAGCTAACTTCTTTCTTCCAAATTCAGGGGCATGCTTTGACAAAGAAGAGTGTACTCGGTGGGTTGGGGAAATCTGCCTCGCTGCCACGGCTCCCACTGCTTCTTCTGCTGTTGGGCGGAGCGAATTTCTACAAATATGGAAGGATTGCCTACCAGAATCGTGGAGGGGCGATGCAATCCTCTCGAAACTGCCAGAGGGCTCATATCAGAGCCCCGATCCTACGACGATGTTTTTCGTTGACGCAACTCAGCGAAAGCAGATTAGCAAGGCCCCAGCTGCTGGAGCCGCAGCTGCAAAAACCAAAGCCAAAACAACCAGGAACTGGCATGAGTTATTAAAAAATTCAAAGCGCTGACTGCATACTGTCGAAGCAGCGTAGATGCCGAGCAGCCTCCGGTCTATGATATGATGCTGGTCGTGTCTAAAAACATCAGGGTCATGTTTGCCGCCCAATTCAACCCAGGTGCGGCCGGCACCTGAGGAATATGTTGAATCAAAACAAAAAAGGAAAAGAAAGCAGAACAAAGAAAATATCCCGAAATTATTGAAGGCGGTCGATCAGCACCAAGTGAACTTCTCGTTCAACAACCACTGCACGTTCTTACCTAATCCTTGCTCGGCACCCGTCCATCGCAGACTGGAAATGCTGCTCTCCTCACGGTGTACCACTTCGGCCTTGGGGTCGAGAAGAGCCACTGCTTTCTCCAGTAGGGGCGATGGGTTCCAAAATTCGACCTTGCTCAAGTTCCACTCATGGGCTTCCAGTTGAGCCCGTCGCAAGATAGTGGCCATTGCTTCGATCAATGTCTGCTCATCTTCCGGTGACGTAGGGTCATCATAAACCCAACGCAAGATATACAGGACATTGTCCTCGGGGGCGTCACCAAAGTTGCGGTTCCATACACAATACACGCGAGCTTGGTCATCACCGGCGCCCTTGACCACTGGAGGAGAGCGATTCGAAAACAACTTCTCTGCGAAGAATTCCTCGCGAGCCCAGTGCCACACGAAGTGATCGAAATCTGGGATTATGGCAACCGTCGCTCCAGGTGATTGGGAGGCAACCTGCATGCGCTCCTGCAATTTTGCGAGGGTGGCAGCATCACAGACGCAGTCCTGGACATCCTTCGCGAGCAAGGATCTGATCTTGCTGTTTTCCAGGCTACCATTAAGCACTTCCCTCGCAACCGGCGGCAGGACCATATGCGAAGACAAGAAGGGCCGCCATCCAAACTGAGCGTAGAACTTCTTCCCGATATCCGAGAAAAGAATAGTGAACAGAGACCGTCCGCGAGATTCCTTTTCCATCTGCCAGGTTTCCAATTTTTGACTCAATTCCTCCATCATTCGCTTCGCGTAGCCTTTGCCCCGGAAATCGGGCCGACAGTAGACGCTCCCGATCCCGTGAGTCTTGACATTTTCAACTGTGCCGTCGTGGGCTAGTAGCGCCTTTTTCCGGTAGGTTTCGCAGGAGCTGAGAATTGTTCGCTCGCCCTCGGGCTCGTTGCGGTCGACAAGAATCCAACTGGTGAGGTTTTCCCGAGTCAACCGTTGATTGTAGAGGTGTTCTTCACGCGCAATGTAGGCGTCCATGTCCAAGGGTCCCTTCCAGGCCACACTATTGAGCTTGATGGATTTGATCCGCTCCTCCGGCGTGGCGGGGACTAGAATCAGATCGGGTGAGTCTCCCATTGGGAGAGATTGAACGTCTGCAGCAATCATGGTGGTGGAAACGAAGCTACGCAGGCGTCGTGATAACTTGAAGTTTTGACAGAAGAGGTTTTCCCCGCAAATTGCTGTGGAGAATGGTAACCTTGGAATAAAGTGACACGCGTGGGACAGCGTATCAAGACTTCTTTTCTACCTCGTCGCTGGATCAGATTTGAATTGTTATATTGAAAGGATGGGTTGCCTAGGTGTGCCCAGGTTCGTCACACAAAGAGCGGGATCTAAGATTGAAAGAGAAAGAAGAAAGAATCCGGGGTTCGAGCGAGTTAAAGAAGTGGATTCCGCTTATCGGCGTGGCTGACCAGATATATAACTTCACCTTCTCGGAGTCGCGGGACAGCGTCACACCAGGAGGGATAGTGCTCGTCTCATCCCCCTCATTTCCCCCGCTCCAATGGCTCCATGCACATCATGATCCGGGCCGGAGTGACCTGCTCTACACGGTGACAAGCGGACTGAAAAGCGTTTCTCTTTGTCAAACGAACCGAGGGCAAGCGATGACAAGCGGCTCTCTCGACTCGACTGGCAGTTAGAGGTTGTCCCCCGGTTGCACCTGCCGTTGACGTAAGGTGCGGGTCACCTGGTAAGGGCACGGTGGGTCACGGGGCTGTCCAGTCATATCTGCCATAGTTACTGTAGTTACATAGTTCCCTTATCCTAGGTTCATGCTGAACTTACTCTAGCTCTTTCCCGAGGGTCCAGGGTCATCTGTTCAATGACCGAATACTTCAGTTTGGTGCCACTTGGCTGTTGCCAGCGTATATACTGCACACCGCCCATTCTTCGACTTAATTACTATAGAAGGGCTAGCTGTTCATAGTGGGAATTTGAAGAATGATCATCGGAGGTACGAAAAAAGTGTACATATAGTAATTACTACCTGTAGTGATCGTGATAGTGTAAATTAGTGGCTGGCTATCTATAGTTAAAAGCTGCAGGACGCGCGGCACGTGATGCAAACAATTGCACTCGAAGCGGGTGCAAGATATCTGCTATGTCTGGAGTGTTCTTATTTCTAAGTTTAATCCATTGCTCTTTTTCTATTGGAAACCCGAAAAGGACTCTGACATCTACGGAGGCCAGGTATATATAACCACCGTATGCCAAGGTGTTGACACAATACAGTCAGCCGTCTGAAATACGCTATATAGGAAAATCTCATATTCAAGATCAGTTGCCCTGCAGAATAGAAAAAGCAGGACCTATTATAGTTATTTATAAGTTGAGCCTGTTCTTTGAGTTGCATTGGCTGCAATAGCCATAAACTTATTGCTTGGACTCGCGGTATGGAGATAAGCTCCCGAAGCACCTGATTGGCCTCGCAGGTAAACATCCATGTTTCTCTAGATTGATTCGTCCTTGGTCAGATTCAAATAAAACAATATTGATTATAAGTAACTGATGGTTTGTTGCAAGGTCTCTCTGGCGCGACACAAAACAATCCAATATAATATTGCACTTAGCAACAACAACAGCTGCTATCATCATCCTTGGCATTCCATCCACAGCACCCCCCACAGCAGTCACCACATTCACAGCAACTGCCACAGCAATCACTATCATTTCCATCGCCTCCAGTACTTTGGACTGGCCCAGGCGTGCTCATCGTATCCTGTTGATTGTAATATCCACCTTGATTATCATCCTGCTGTGGCAGGTATTGGTCGGCGTCATTACGATAATAGTCATTTCGATCGTAGTCGTAAGGATTATCATTACGGTCGTAGTCGTTACGATCTGAGTCACTGTTATCTTGATCCGGGGGTCTCTGGTTTTCGTTTCTGATAATCTGCTCCGAGTCATGAACATATGTCTCTTCGCGATATCCCTCATAGATCATGGCACCACCAACACCAGCTGCTGCGCCCACTGCAGCACCAGCCAGAATTTTCTTGCCAGCACCACCATGACCACCACCCTTCTGCTGCTGGTGCTTCATAGCTTGCAGCTCATGGTTCATGTGCTGGTTCTGCTTTTGCATAGCTGCATTTTGCTTCGCCATTTGTTTCTGGGTTGCTGCATTCTGCTTCGCCATTTGTTTTTGAGTTGCTGCGTTCTGTTGGGCTATATGTTTTTGGGTTGCCGCATTTTGCTGCGCGAAATGTCTTTGCTGCTCGGTATTACGGCGCTGTTGTTCCGCCGATTGGTGTTGCAATGCAGCCGAGTGTTGGTTTATCTGGGCGTTGTGATGAGCGATTTGACCGTGTTGGACATTCTGCTGGTGCTGAAGCTGAGCCAGCCGTGGATTAGAGCCACTGTGCTGCTGTTGGTGCTGTGGTATATATTGCATTTGTGGCGCTGAGCGTGGTTGGCCCGGGTTTAGATGGGCAGGGGCAGGATGTTGCGGGCCTCTGGCCTTGTTGACTACAGGCTTGCGATTGACTTGCGGCATAGTGGGAGTAAACCGTATGAACTTGAGATGAGATAAACCCAATTTGAGAAGAGTTGCTTAATAATTGGTTAAACCTTATGTTGGACTGGAACAAAGATAGAACTGTGACTTGGGTGGGAATACGATGGCATTTATATCTCCCGGAATATTACACGAAAGTCACACACTGGCATGAATCGCGCCTCCGCAATATGCGATGTGGCGATGCCCCCGTCTCGGTCGGTAATCGAGTCAGTGCCTCGGCGATTTCTCCCACATTAGAAAACCAGAGCCTCAAAACACTTGGTCGATGCACTTCCATGCTGCAGCACTGCGACCACCTAATCCTGAGTTGAATTACGATAGCAAATCAAGCAACATTATAGGCTGCGATTATGCACAAGCCATCCATCTGAGGTCAATATGGGGCAGAATCAGGAACAGCTTACCAAAACAGGCTGATTCCTGCAAGCCTTCTTATATTGGCACATGAACAGGGGGCTCAGGAAAGGACTATGGTCAACTTGTGAATAATTTAAGCCAAATATAGAGTTTTATTGCCCAATTTTCGGCTTATGCTATTCAGCTGAAACAGAATCTCGGCATTTACCCCAGTTTTGGCCCCTTCGAATACGAGCGCCACGGCCTTGCCTTCTAAAAATCCAGAATACTATGCAGTCGCAAACTACAGAGAAACCAAACTTCTAGTCAGCCGATAGGGAAGTTGGTAGAAAATAAAGAAACATGTTTATAAGCAAATACAGCTCGCAAATTTGTAATTGTTTTATTTATCTCACTATTTGCAATCACTATTTGTCGAATTCGCGATGTGTTTGGTAAGCCACTATCGTCGACCATCCTGACAAAAACATGCTGCATTGTCAGCAACGGCCCCATGCAGCTGACCACAACAAGAGACCGCGGAAACCCCGACATGCAGCCACTTTGGTCTGGAACGGACGATTCTTCATTTAGACTTAGTATGGTAGATCACCACTATTTAATAGTGGCCGACTTTCTTCCCGGTACATTCACGAATGAAGGCGTTCGTGGACAAGCAACCGTAATAACGTGTCGCAAAAAATCTTATTCGAAAAATTGTTTTCAAATACTTAGCCCTGATGCTTCAGATAATTTCAGAAGATAGAGCATGTTATTTCTGAGGTCGTAAGGTGGCGCGCAGTTTTGACTAAGATTTGCTATGATCCCAGCCGCCACTTTGGCATTGGCAAGTATTTCCGGATATTGAAAATGACTAAGGTTTATGATTATTCCTTGCCTTTCCATGTGGCTATTAATGTAAATATCCCTTGATCCTCGATTCTGCCCTATCAAAATGAGCTACAATTATCTCCAACTTCGATGGAGTGGGCGTATCGTCTCTGAATTGTCTTCTAATCCAGCTATTTGCGATGCAATAAGTGTCTTAATCTGAAGTCGCTTCTACGATATTAGTTATCTTTCTTTCCCTTACGAGACTGGTATTATGATTCTAAATTCTAAGACTTACAAACACAGTATTATTCAAATTCATAAATTACATCCGTTCTTGCGACCGGAAACTGTAAAAATATGTTTGTATAGCAAAGCAGGCAGGGCTCCAGCAGACAATGCTGTATAGCAACGCCATGCCAACGGTCTTCCCGTGTAATTTCTATCACATACGAACGCAGATATGAGAGCCTTGCAGCTATTTCCCTGGCATATAAGAAAAAAAAAAACTTTCTCAGAAAGGGTCCGTTCGTTAAAATAAGCTTCCAATACAAACGTGGCTTAATTTGGCGACCGAGCATGGTACTACAAGCGGGGGTCTCTTATTTGTTCAAATTGTCAAAGCCCCAGTCTTCGCTATAGAACCATCGAAATAAAATGTCAAAGATTGACCACATCAGGAAGGTCCATACGTTTATTTTAGCTGGTGATCATCGAGAAAAACGTGCCTTTTAACTCGAATACAAAATACTGATTGCTATATCAGATACGTAGGAACCAGTACTAATATTTGGAGCTCTCATCTGCAAAACAATCAAAACTTGAATATTAGATTAAAGTTTGGAGGATGATAGCTAGCAATGCAGCTCTTTATGACAGAAACTTTGTCTGGCCGAAACGTCCGAGAACTATAAAGTTCTTAGCTTGATACTAAGAGAAAGCAGCCCTATTCGACAAAGCAATGAAGCCAGTCTTTAAATTGATACCCCAAGCACTTTGACTGTATGAATTGACCTGATCATGTCTTCGCGTCAGAATGAAGTCTCTCATGCTATCTTGAGCATTCTATGGGCTTTCTCGAGCGAGCCAATAAAAAAAGAGAATATTGGTGATTCGACCCACCTCCGCAAATTAATATCATCCATGGCCAGCATGAACCATTCTACTACGAGGAACTAGAAGGCTAGGACAAACGACATATGGTTTCTGGATTTTGAAATATGTATTTCATCTATGGAAGTGTTGTCAAGGCGGGCCAGGCGATGGGAACCCTGTTCGAAACACCACAGCTTCATGCATACTACTTAATTGTCTCTGTTGTGATCTACCGAGGGTCATTTTAACTAGTATATATTGGAACTCGAATTAACCTGCATGCAGAACTGACTATCCCGTTCGAAACAGTCTCCATTACGTATACTGCCACCACAGGAGTGGCTACATGATACTTACACGAAGACCAAAGACCTATTTCCTATCAGCCGAGTACCAAGAGAAGATTTGAAGAGGAGAAACAAAACCAAAAGAAAATGCATGTCACAATCGCATAGAGAACTTGAAAGGTCAAAAGAAAAGAAAGCCTGGGATGCAAGGACATTACGACATAACTATCCAGCACAAAACATGAAAGTCGTGAAAAATTGGCAAATTTGGAATCCAAAAGTCCATGACAAATGAGACAAGAGGTGAGAAAAATGACAAAACACAACCTTGGAAGGCATGAGAAATTCCAGGCACGAGACGACATCCATTGGGAGCTAGGTTGCTAGAGAGTTGAATTGGCTAGAAAAAAAATGAGAATCATGTAGTTGAGAAAGATTCGACAAAGGAGACGAATGGAATACAACAGAAATGAGATGGTATGAAATAATAAGAAAGGCCGAACCGCAAATAAAAAAGATCAGCATGGAGAGTTAATACTCGAGGATTCAGCACACGATGCAAGAGGGAGAACGAGCTGAGGCGAAGAATGGAAAGACCAGAAATCAAAGAGGGAGGAGAGGAAGTTGAGAAGGAATGTCGTGACGAAAGAAGGGTAAAAGAAAAGCAAAGTGCTGGGGGAGAAGAGGTTAAAGGATGAGCAAAAAAGGAAAGATATGAACCTGATCTATGTAAGTGTGAAAAAAAATGCCATGCGAGTCCAAAAAATCGTCCGCTCCCCATTTTATATATTTGCGCCACTTTCTTGCGGACGACAATCCCTAATCTCCTCGTCCATCATGTATGTTCGATCATTGGTCACGCTAAATCAAGAATGAGAATGAGATGGGAGTGGAGTGGACAGATAACCAAACGAACAACAGTTTCCGCAGATTTGACACAAATATATCCCTAATAAGGAATTATCGTTCAGGGTGGCTGCTCTGAATCCACCGGTTCGTTAAATTTCTGCCGCGCTTCTTCCACCCATAACTCCAACCGCAATTCCCCGGCCTCCACACGTCGTACCGGTACTGTTTTGGCGCGCCCATTTGACACTGGTGGGGGTGGCCGCTGTGGCTCACCGTTCCGTACTTTGGAAACGGAGAAAGGGGCGGTACAGGATCGAAGGTGCACCTTGCCAGGTTCGGCCACAATCCACGTTTGTTCTTCGTTGGTTGTTCCAGCGGGGGGTAATGCATCCTCCCGCACTTCAATGCAGACAGTGAAGCTGAATTCGTCATCCCGCGGTAGTGGAGTTAGGCGCGCACATGCGGACGCCAGTCGAGCCAGACAAGCTCTAAACTGTGACTCGAGGTCAACCGAGGTTGGCGCGGGGCCCCGGTCGGAGACGGGAGCACCTGAATTAGATGAATCTCCATTTCTGTCCGCAAATGTAGTGTTTACTTCTCCAGCTGGAGCCCGTGGGAAGCCCGACAGGTCGAAAGCATATCGTTCGAGGGGTTGATTTGTGCGGAGAGATGAAATGATGATACTGACTGCGGTGATTGTACCTTTTAAGATCTCTGTTCCGACCGCGATTGATGCATCATTAATATAGTCACACACTTTAGGGTGACGAGATTGTCGGACAGGATAGTTGTATGCCCGGACGGGAAGGAATGTCGCGCGCGGGTAGACGGAGCGCAGGAAAAGTATTTGATGGACAGACACGGTAAGGAAGTTGGTGAATGACGCCGCTAGCGCCGACTGGTTTGTCGGCAGCGATCTGGTAGCAGGGACCGGAGCGGCGAAGGTGGTCATGGTGGTGGTACTACTGATCTCACTGGCCATCGGCATTGCCGTCGAACGATCCGGAATCGGGTCCACGGTAAGGGTGATCTTGACGGAGTCTCGAGGAATCTGAATGATGTTCCACCCTGAAGCTAATCATCGCTCTGCCTTTCTAAAATCATCGGTCAACGCGGGCGTCTTTTTTTTTGTGTGTTAAGTGGTGAGCGTAGTGGTGATGTTGTGGTTTTTCCCAGATGGGAGAACCGGGGTCCGATTATCAAGGATTTTTTTCCCGCCGGTCCTCGGTCAACAACACATTGGATCGGGGAGAATGTGCGAACGAATGAGACGATCGGAAAGGGCAAGCAAGAAGTATGAGAGGCGCAGTGAGACCGAAACAGCCGATTGTTGGTGATCAAAAGGGAAGTGAGGAGGGGGGG
>JAVMSB010000066.1:0-120218 GCA_031761475.1 Penicillium pancosmium | reverse complement strand
GGGGTGGAGGGGTAAATGTAATTAATTATTTTTGAACTTGAAACTCGTACAGTTTTCAAGCTCTCTTCTACTCCCATATAAAGTATATTCATTCTACAACTCGATTCCATTTCTATTGTACTAATTTACTATTACCTTCACTTATACTCGTAATCACCCGGCTAAACTTATAATTTATCACTTATTTCGTGGCGCGCCAATATATCTATCCTCAGGGACGTCGCCCCGCCGGGGTTCGAAATTTAACCCTATTTGCCATCCCGATCGTCGGGTCTACCATAGGTCCTTTTGTCTAAACTTGGGGACACGTAGCTCTCCAAGAAAAAAAGGAGAGAGAGATTACACGAACTTATACGAGCTAGTGACCAAATTATAATAATAATCAGCGGCACCGGCGCCCTGCATATCCCTGCCAGTTTATCCGGGGACACTGCCTCCCGTGCTCCATTGGATATAATTGTAGCTACTGCATCTTTCGCCACGATGATCGTCCCCGCGCTGCAAATTACCGGCTCCATAATTGGTTGGTGACCCCTCTTGGATTTCTGGTCTGTTGATCAAGCAGATCCCAGAACCAAAATTTAGTCCCTTTCTGCCCAGGAGGCTGCGCTCGGCCATCCATGTTCCCGTTTTGAACTGTATTAGCACTCGAATATACGTAAGCTTATTCCATCTTATCAATGAGCATCACTAGAGTCTGATCTTCATAATACCTAACCCCCCACGCTCTCATTCCGGGCCAGTCAACGCCCAAACGGCATCTGTGCACGTGCTTACACCCACACCGGCACCCCAGACAGGGTCGGGCTTATATCCGAAAAACGGAGACTCCATGGGGGACTGCAGCCGCATCCTGCGACGTAGTTTCAGGCTGAGCTATATGATAAAAATGCTCGAAGGGGCCATCCAGACAGTCCTTTTGTTAAGCAATTCACTGTCCTCCGATATAGATCCGACGCTAGTTAAGCTTTAAGCTCCTTCTAACTCGAAGCAACTAGTTGCCTCCGGCTTTGCCTAGTCTCTTCGTAGCGCAGGTGCAGGAATACCTTATCAATCTGTGGGGGGCCACAATTTATGTTGTGATTTGTCAAGGTTTGGGACCCAACTGGTCGTACATAGGTTACCCCGTGCTCTTTTTTTCTTTGTGCTCTCTGTGCATTGTATAATTGTTTGAGTTCGATATATTGCACAAATACCCCATTGTTTTTATGATTCTAGACTAGAATCGTATTAGTACAATTTGTCGTTAAAATAAGGTGCGCTGGGTTGCCTCGTGCATTTTATTCTGATATGAGATCTTGCTTAGGTCAACTCGATCAACCGTCTATACTTTAATAAATAGAAGAAGATCTCGTGGACCGGTGCTAGTTTCGCTGCTTGAGAAATGTAGAAAAAGTTCAAATTTATACATATTATATTTTCAATAGTAACCATTGGAAATTTAAGCATTTCTTAACTAGTACTACCTAGGTACGTCGGAGGTCGCGAGTACTACTAGTAATGTTGTCGATGAGCCAGTCACATCACTGTTTAACATCTTTCAAGTTCAAATTCAACAGGCGGGGTCGCTTATGTATATGCGATGAATACTTCAATGATGCAATCTTTATTAAGCTATGTATGTATAGAGCATCCAGACTATCAGAATCCACTATCTAGGTACAAACCCTGGAACCATCCCCACAACAGCCAGATTCCCTAGCGCCCGCAAGCTCCATGCACCCCGGATCGCGACATAATATACCTCCACCAGAGAACAACCTTGGAAGACAATCTCCAATCAAGGTAGAACAACTCGTATATCTTACTTCACACTAGTAGACAAATTTATCTCGCATATTTACAGCCCAATTCCTCCCACCCCACATATTGGTGGCCACAGTGGCTCGTTCCTCTCCGCGGAACCTAAAAACGCCCGAGGCCATCGGCGGTCTCCGCCAACACAACCTCCCGACCCCTCGAATAATAATAGGAAGAACACCATTCGACCAGTTTCCCTATCTGAGGGGCTGTCCTTTTGCACCCGCTAGCGCCCGAGAAATATCGCCGTAATGGATGGCACATCCATTGTACTTCTGTGATCTTCAAATGTATGCTTTTCCCGGCCGAGTCGGGCGATCGTTTCACGATCGCCTTTTTGCGGAGAAAGCTCATATTTTGTACAATTGCTCTGCTGCCTGCTACTGGTGGCGACTCCAGAATGTTGATTACGACTTCCGACCGTGCGATCGAAATACATAATTCCGTGAGGTCATCACAGTAAAGCATTGCGAAGATCGCTGCGGAGTCGGCGGTTGTGTTGGCATACGGTTCTGCAGCTGGGTGTGATATATCATATTTTGAAGATCTCGTTCGCGTCTGGACGCGCTCGGTGGGAATTTGGGATCGCTCGGCCATTGAGCTGAATACGGAATGAGGATATATTTCTGCTTTAAGCGAGCGAAATAGACCTCGGGATTAGAGCGGTAAGGTGAGCGTCTTGCGGCTGGAAGTGAGAAGAGTATTGCGAAGCATTCCAAGGTTTAGGATATGGACAATGGTTTTGGATAAATTTTGTTTGACGATTGGTCAGATGGCAGTCATTAAGAAATAGCGAAAAAGCAAAACAAAAAGCAATCTGTGCTATAGCTACATATGGTCCATGGGTACTAATAGAGTGAACCATGGACAACCTTACAAAATAAATTCCAAGTTTATGACTTCTTAACAGAGAATTTACATCGGGACCTCCCTGTCCAGGGCTCTGAAGCTAGTGCGACCGTGGTGTTGAAATATAGTCCCAAGATATTACTATGTCTTAGGCAGCGGCACAGCGGTATTCCGTTCGAAAACTGGCTACTCATGGATAGAGTGACATCGGATAGTTAGTCTCCATATACTACGGAGTAGTAGCATAATCATAGAGACCAGATATCCCGTGCTTTGCAACCTATCACCCCTAGTTAGTGCTTAGCGTCAGAACAAACCCCATAGGACGCCAGCGGTGCCCAGCACTGAGCGATAGATTGCGAATATTGGGCCTCAAACCCCCATTCACCCAATTTCTACCCAATGGCACTAGAAGTGCCACCTTGTGGAGGTCATTATGACTCGTAACCTAAATAGGCATAAGCCCAGACCCCCAGCGTCGAAGGATCTGCCTCGCGCTCCACGGTAGTCATCATGCATATCCTGGAACGCGGCCCGCAGAATCTGTGCAGAGCGTATCGCCCTGGTGAACTCTGATTTACAATCTTTGGAAATATTATCCTTTTGCTCATGGTAGGTTTCCAGTTTGGAGAGTAAACAATCGAGCCACGTTAGGGGCCAATTATTGGCCGGGGTAGGCCAGGTCAGGTTAGTTTCACGGAGGCGTCGGAACATTGACAGGGGAGTGAGAACCGAGAATGGCTTGGACCCCGATCGTAGACCCCATACCTGTCATGTGGGAATCGAGTGGGCCTCAACATCTCCGCATGTGGCAAATTGAAGGGGAGCACGGAGTCAGGGACAGCAGGGTTCTTGGATTCAGGTTGAAAAAGGAATTTCCGCAAGAAGAGTTGCCCCCTTGAACAACTCAATTGCTGAAAAAAAGAGATGCGAAAAAAGAAGAATCAGAGTATGAAGTCCGGAGTAGTTCGGCTATACTGCCATTGTTCATCATCGTGTCCGTGCTAAACAAGAATCAGCTAGCTACCCAAACCCCTGGGTCTAAGCACTCTGATTTCGTGCAGCTGGACCCGCTGCATCTTGACTCCAGAAAAGGGGAACCCCATAATCCTATGTCCCCATTCCTCTTCATATGTACATTACCTACTCCGTACTCGACCCAGACTTTTAAAGCGAATCGTAAAATGGAGTAAATGTGGAACGAATCCTGGTGATCGGCTCAGCCACTTGCTCATCTTGGAACCCGTGCGATTGAGGACGGAGTTGGGCTCCGCTAAGGGGCAAGAGGAGGGAAATGCTCGACACGGCTCAATTCGTGGTCCCAGCTTTTGCACCTCACTCACTCCGCAAGATCCCCGATCATAGCTAGTGACGCCATTCCAAGCGCCTCGGCTTGATTGTTTCAAAATTTGGCGGTGCTGAATGGTTCGCCGGTGGCGATCTTGCAGGGGTTAGAGGGAATGCGGCTGGACGTGGGCGCCTCTTCCTTGCACCATCTTGTTCAGGAGGCCCCTAGTCAAAGTAGTGTGTTGTATGGAGTCGGAGTACGCAGTACGTACAGAGTAGTAGTGTCATCAGTCCTTTCGTTTACCCGAGACCTTCGCGTCTTGTTGGTTTAGCACCACGGGCGATCGCAAGACAAGCTATCGGCCCTTTTGGTGCATTCTGGAGCCATTTCGGCATTGCCTCACTGGGTCCGAGGATTTTGTGCTTCGCCCCCTAAACAAGAGGATAGTAGGCATAGTGGATTTCTTTCGAGGTCCGAGTAAGTCGTTCTCGTAGATGTCGCAAGCCACCAAGCACGATGATATTGATGTGCAGAAGATGGGAACATGCTCATACCTTATGGTGTATGAGGCGGGGAGGTTGTAATCTGACCAGTCGCAATCTATGCGCCCGGGACTGCTTATACTACGTACCGGCAGGTGTCCTCGTGGACGAATTGATTCCAATCATGACTAGGCACCTTGCAGCAGGTAAGCTAGTTTCGGATTTGATTGGGTAGGAAGGCAAGTCAGCCCCTTTTCAGGCGTGATCCAGCGAGGGAGGCGCGTTCAAGAATAGGGAAATCGAGAAAAGAAAAAGCGAAAATAAATAAAATGAATTTTTAAAAAATGGAGACGCCTAATCGAAGCGGCATGCGAGTGTCGGAAAGGAGGGTAGGAAAAAAGGAGTAGTGGATAGGACAATAATTGGAATCGGCACCGTCTCGAATTCACGGGCCAATGGTGTTGGGAAATGGTCGATGGGATCTCTCAAATACATGCAAAGTGACAACAGAAGGACGCAGCCTCACTGCCTACTAGTAACTAGCATGAAAGACCCGGGTATTCAGGTGTTAGGGTCAGGAACTGTTGTGAACTTGAACCTTGGTACCGAGTACACACACACAAACACAAACACACATATACACACATACACACATACACACATAATGAGAATACACCTCAGTTCAATTTATAAACTGCATCAATTTGCGGCATACAGTGTACAAAAGAGTGATTTGCGCTGGGATTTTTGCCGTGATTTAGCCCTAAATGAGCCTGAGCACGCATGACATCGCATCTCATCCTACCAAAGCTTACTTGGCAGTCTAATCCGAACGCCACTGAACCAACACAATACTGTAATGGGTTGTCTAGATCGATCCCGTATCCACATCCGAGCCGTGGACAGCAAGATCTAAGGGACGATGGACCTCATTCCAGTGATTGGCCTAACCGGATAGACCCGTTCTGATGGATCCGATTGAAACCAAAAATACTCCGTATACATCGAACCCACTCCGCACGATTTCTTTCTCTCTCCCTCTTTTCTTTCTATGAACGTTCCAGAATAAAGTTTCCATTTCCATTCAAGTTCCCTTTTGACTTCATACTTCTTCTCCCTGGTTCCTACTCTCCTCTCCCTCCCTTCTCTTCCCTTTTCGGCAGTCTCTTGTGCCTTTTCTCACCATGTATGTTTACGCTTCTTCTTCGTTTGCCTGATAAGTTCCCCTCAATGGGTTCTTGATTACCCACACCATCACCATCACCATCCCATCTGTTCCCCCTTGCCGAGGTTCATGAAGTTACCTGCCTCGATTGTTCTTGCCTGATGTCAATCAACAAGCCCCAATCTGGTCGAGGACTTGGAGCGTTCAGAGATCTGTTCCGCTCTGCTCCCCCGCCCGTCCCTACTACCCCTGCCTCCCGTCGCCGCGTGTCCGTCCTGGTCCGTCGAGGTAGGGATCTTTTCTCGAACAAGTAACATTCCCCAACTCCCCCGTCATTCTTTTACCCATTCTTCCTTTTCTCGCGTGGGATCGTGTGTGGACGGCTTGGGGCGGAGGCGAAATCTAACCCCGCCGAGATCCCCAACGAGGCGCAGCCATCCTCATCTTCATCTTTCTCACTTACCGCAATCAAGAATCACCACAAGACAAGAAAAAAAAAAAGAGATTCACCAGGCTAAGACTAGTACCGCAACAGCAGACACCCTGTAGACCCTCACAAGAGTCCATCACCTTCCCGCATGAACTCTCAACCGCATTTCGACCCGGCCACGATGATCGGCCTGGCCGGCGCCTCGCCCGGTCAAACAGAGGACAATTTCGACATCTTCGAATGGTATCCGCGCTATCAGAGCTGTCAGCGCTACTTCCTAGATCATGCTCAGCACAGCGTGCCCGTCCAGGCTTTATCCACCTTCCTGAACATTCATCTACCCTTCCAGCGACAACCCAACCCGGTCCTCAATTCGAACCCAGTCTCCGCCTCATCATCATCTTCTGCAGGTGTCACATCCCCCGGCCCACCGGCAGTCTCATTGATTCCGTATATACGCCGCCTCGTTGCGACTGGCATGGATTTCCCAGGGGTCCTGCACGGATTCTTCGGCGACGACTGGGGCAGCGGCATCGGCCCGCTACATGAGCAAGAACGTCGCAATTATCTCTTCGCTGCAAAGAGCGGTGGTTGGGCTTCCGTCAAAAAAGACTACGACATGTCACCATTAGAGACGATCCCGTTTCTGCGCCCGCTGCAAGGACCCCTCGATACAGAGATCGAAGCCGCCGAACGCAGCTGGAGTGAATGGCTTGCGATGGAGGACTGGATGGTTGGACCGCGTGCTCCAGATATTCTACAAGATTCCTCGTCTCATAACTCACGACCGCGAAGTGCACGCGGCTAAACCTCGGCCTTACTCCCTCCGATCGATCCATCACCTCACCTTTCTCTTCTATAACATGTGTTTCTGAATATCTCTTTTCCGGGACATCAAGGATATCAGGTCGGCTACTTGGTGTCAATTGAGTCCTCCAAACCCTCTCTCTGGTCCTGTCTAGCGATCGTGTCTTTTTTATCATTTTAATTTGCAGCGTCTTGGGATACAGCATTACCCCGGATTACTCTCACATTGGATGGGAAGGCAACCCCCTCTCTAGGGCTTCTTGGGCATATAATTAGGGCCTAATTGCGGCCGGTCATTAAGCTTCCAAAAACTAGATGCCAAGGCATTACGCATCTATATATTCGAAATAAATTCAAAATACTTGAACAGAGTCGCCTACTGCAAGCTATACCCAGACAATCTAATCAACGTTCAGTCTTGTTTTGGGGCTGGACCCTATGGTGAAATCCCGAAACCAAAAATACGATTTGTAAACTCGTCTCCACACCACCGGATAATGATTCCAGGGAAGAAAAAAATCGCACGGGAAGATTCTCACTTGGAGAAGAGAAAGAGGCGATAAACCCGAACGAACGTCATTTCGGCCGGGAAGGCGGAAGTGGATGCTGCGAGGAGAAGAAATCGGGGGGTACGAAGATCACTGCCGCTGCCAGCAAACGGGCTGTGCCTGAAAGCGGTTCCTAGCGAATCTCCTTGTCAAAGGGAAGCGTTAAGGGAGTCCACTGGGACCACAAAAATCGCAAAGGGGGTCTGAAAGAGAGAGGGGGGGGGGGTAAATCGTTGAACCATCATTGAGTTTTTTTTCTTTTTCTTTTTTACACCGAACCCCACCAGTTTGCGACTTACCGCGGTGGACTCCCCAGATCCAATCGGCGCTGAGGCCATGGCTTGTTCCTTTGAATCCATGGATAGCAACGGGGCTACAGGAGTTCGGTCCTCGTTTGCACCGTTTTGCCTAAGCACGCCAGTTTCCAATCGGCAGAGAAGAGGGGAAAGGGGGAGGGTACTGGTGGATAGCGTCTCGATATCCGGATATAGGTGCGTGCAGCCAGTTGTGGAGTAGTTCCCAGCCTTGTATTCCAAGGTTGTTCTCTCATAGTAAGTACGAGTATAGTTATGTACATCCAGCCTTGGAAGCCCTGAAGCATAGCAAAGACCCGCCATGGTTAAAAGAATCGGAGATTAATTACGACTGCAGCACGTGCGCAAGTGTAATCCGGCAAAAATCCAGGAATTGTGCACCAGTACGAGTACGAAAAAAAGAACAAGAAGCTAGTTATCCAAAGCTGACGCTAAGCTTGTCGATGCCCAAATGGATTCACGCCGTGCGGGCGCAAACTTTGGCCTTTTTCTCCCCTGACAAGTTAGGATGGGTGTCCGTGCCGTCTTTGTCCAGACACTGTTCACCTGTTCATTTCTTTGGCAGAGCAAGGAAGGTAGCTTGTGGCGTGGCTGAGAAGGGGGCCTAGCTCGTCTTAGTCTCTGCCGCTAACGGTTACTGCGGAGTTTCTCCCCTGAGCCCCAATGCCCATTGGTGTCCAGGCTTCAAAAATTCTCCGAGATCATCCTTGGCTAGGTTTGCGACCATCCGATGACCGAAAGACTGCGTAAGGCGAACTTGATTCGCCGAACTTTGGCTGCCTTCCACGCTTAAAGATCAACCGTCAACCCCTGTCCATCATGATCGCCCATCCCCCAAAAGGCGAACCCGGCATCTTTCCGCCTTTTCTCGTATTCGGCCTCGATCGGAGGATCGGGGTAGATCGCTGGAAAACTATATTATATGTGACTGGAAAGTATATCTAGTTGGTACTCAGTACTCCGTATAAAGCAGGCGTGTACCGATTCAATAGGAGGTTAAGTACTACGAGTAGCACCAAGATCATTTGAAACCAAATCGCGGCTCATGTACCGTAGTTCGGCACAACTGGAAACTTGTGAAAGTGTACATCGGTGGACTCGGCCACGAGCGTAGTACAATGCGTACCCAAGCTGTCGGGATCGGGATTTGGAAGTGCTTCACACCGAGAGAAAACTCGGACTAACTTCCAAGGTGAGCACTCTCGAATCCTAACTTGGCATCTGTGATTTGGTTCATTGTGTGCTCTTTCGCATGCTTGAAGTACAGAGTAGTATACTACTAGTATACCTCGGGTCAAGCCCTGTGAAGTTACTATGCCTACTTGGAGTCATCCCGATTTTAGTCCTCCACAGATCGACCCCTTTTCAGTGGTACGCCGGTATCTGCCAGATATCGCCGGACATCTTTCCCGGAATCGAAATGTGGAACCGAACGCCCTCTTGGAACGGTGATGAAAAAGTAAAGTTTGGACCGGCTCCGTTATGTTCTTCAATCGTTCGTTCGTCATGGCTGGTCCAAGAACTGCAGACTTGGCTCGGTAAATGAGCAGATAAGTGGAGTGTTTATTTGGCTTGAACGAACTGTTTCAGGCGACGTGCATCTGAAGACTCATAACTCATGACGTTGGTGGGGGTTGTTTCAGAGTCCAATCTTTGACGAGGGGTTCCATGGTTCCGGGGATGAGGGTCGGAATAGCCCGAGTCATGTATGCGTTCGTTACTAGCTGTATTTTGATATCATTCTGAGCGGACAAGTATTTGGCTACTTGCCCTGCTGTTTGGAAGATCATCTTGGCGTAGTGGTTTGAAGACGGTGTTAGAAGACCATGAATGAACTCTGAAATTGCATGGGTATCTCAAAGCTTTTTGTCCTCACTGCAACCCCGAATACTGGGGCGCTGCCTGTGTTTACTCCAGACCAGTTCCCGCCAACCTCCGTCGAGTGCCGGTGACTTTTGAGCTCTTGTAAAAGACCAGAGAGACCCCAACAAGATTCGTGACGAGCATGTTGGCAGATTTGAAAGGGTGACCCTGTCAACTGCCATGAAGCACTATGTGATAGGCGACGTGGCTGTCTATTACCTACACCACCGTGTTTCATTGAGAGATTGTCTGTGCTTTGAATTGACGCCGCAGGGAGATCATAACCAGCTGGCAAGATATTGCATTGTGCTGGCACATCGCGTGCTCGCTTGCCGACAATCGCATCGCCTAAACCGGAACAAAAAGGGCAGTTGACTTCATCTAGCAGGGATGACAAGGCTGGGCCGTCTTTCTGAAGCTTTCGCCTTTTGAGCTCTGACCTTGGAGAGTCCATTACAATGTCCATGAACTCGTACCCATATATGTCTGAGCGTCTTGGCTTTTGTAAAGATGCCTTGGATAAAATGATAGAGAACCCCATGATGAGCTCTCGAACCGTGAGGGAATCCCCGCCTGACTCCTCGAGTAATACTCCCCTTTTCTCTCCAAGAATATTTGGCGAGCTAATGAGATCATCCTCTGCGGTTATTGCTAGAGGTGGGTATTCAGCTCGGAAGCTTTGCTCAATCCTGTCGTCGTAGACCAGGAGCATATGATGTACCACAGAGATCAATTGGACTAACCATGCTCTCTTGGTTCCCACGTCATATACAACAATTTGCTCCATAGCACTGCTTTTCAAGCATTCGAGATAGTTTCGGGAGGGACTGAATTTGACAGTTTTGACCGAACGATCAAATGAAAGCCCAATCTGCCCTGCTCTGCAGCGGAGCAGCAGATTGGGATAGTGCCTGAAGGTTTGCGCCTTTCCAGTTCCATGTAACAGGCTTCACCTTTGCGTCGGACCAAGAAACGTGGCGCTTTAGTCGATCAGTGCCCAAGAGAATGTCTTCTCTGGAGCACCAACCCAGGAGTGATCTTTTGGATTTTAAATAGTCGAGACTTGTCGCTTGCAACCACTTTTGCTACGTCGCTTTCAGTTCGCATACCTTGAGCTGAAAATCATGAGTGGAGATCTCCAGATGACATAGGATTGTCTCATCATCGATTTCGCGGATCGGGATGAGCGCCGTGGAGTGGCCCAAAAGAACAATGCCAGAGTCAACAAGAACATAATAATCGACTACCGACAATTGCAGTATCACTCCGAAATCTAGTTCCAGACCTCAACCCGATTTGTGATATTGGACACCCGGCCCTGTGACGACTATCGCCTCTTCGAAAAGATCCTTCCAACACACATTGTCCCGGTGACGTGGGAAGCTCTTCCAGAGAGTCGAGAAAAAGGAAATTAGCTGTGGGCTGATATTCGAGATTCGAAGCACAAATCTTGCCAGGCGCAGGCTTCCTGACAGCACAGGAAATCAACTTGAAAATAGTCAACATTACTGAATCGGGATCTTTAACCTCAATGGTAATACCATTTCTGTCGACAAGGAGCATGATATTTTCGTCAACTAGATAAACGGAATTAGTAAGTCATAATCAAAACGGCCGAGGAAAGAAAGGACCAACAATAAATACCCTCCCCACTGGAAAGGACCCTCGCAAGGCTTTTCAATAAGTGTTTTCCAGAAGACCCAAACGGTGCGAAAAAGAAAATTGCGAAGTGTTGTGAACTCCATTGCGACCTCCTTCCTGACCAACACACTCATTTCAAAAGCCAGGAATTTAGATCAGATCGACGCTTCGCGAGTGCTGGAAGCTCACAGAAAATTCGTGATATGACTCTTTCGGGCGGAGAAGATGCGAGATCGAGCCGTTCTTCATAGCCTATGAAGTTTGGCACAAGAGCCTCCATGAGCTGTGCTACATCAAGTGCCAGCTCACGCATCAACGTCAACGCCAGGGACTTTGCGGTGGCGCCAGCATTCAACAAAAGCGTGATGGCACCGGGATGCTCGAATTATAGAGCGGCAGAAAATGCATCGGAAAAGCCGCAGCAGAAGAACTCGGAATTCGGATTAGCCCCTGCACGAAGCAAGAGGTCAACAATAGCATCGCCGCTTTCATGCCATCATGATGCAGCCAGGGGGCTCCAAAAACGACCAGTCACCGAAGACAGATTTGGATCGGCACCGGAATCGAGTAACAAGCGGACCGCGTCAGTTTGCCCATTGTACTCCGCAACACCGAGAGCGCTGGTGTGTCCATTACACTCAATATCTTCGTTGGGGGTGGCCCCGGAACCAAATCAAAGTTTCCAGTACGTTCAAATCCCCGACCTCGCAAGCTTCAGCTAGGAATCTTGCATAGCGCCAATGGCGAGTAGAATTGACAGGTGAACGGGTTCCAGTGACGAGTAGAAGCCGTAGTACCCCCATATGCCCCTCGAAAATAGCGGTATCCAGGAGACTATCGTAGTTTTTGATTGATAGATGTATACGGGTATTGGCCGCTGCTTTGAGAAGAAGACAAGCGAGTTCCTCTTGTCCATCGGAGATGGCCATATAGAGCGCTTCGATGCACTCCTCGGGTCCAAAATCTGTCGATTCCATATTGGCAAGAAGACGGGCGATATCCCCTTGTCCATGAGAAACAGTCGCTTCTAGGTCGTCATCTGTAAGCCGAGCTACATGTTCCGATCTGGCATCACGTTCAGTATCTTGGAGAAGAAGGATTATCTCACCCTGTCGACGAGAAATAACATCATCTAGGATGTTCATGTGCACTCCGCCTGGGAACTCGACATTTAGGCGTGCTCCGGCATTAAGCAAAAGCCTACCTGAGCTTAGCTGTTCCCAAAAGCAAGCTGCAGCTAGAGGACTCCCGTAGTTCCCCTGATCAATCTGCATGTTGACATCGGCGCCTGCTTCAAGGAGAAGCTGGACGATTTCTCTACTCCCAGAAAATGCACAAGCTGCAATCATGGCGTTGCCATAGCTTCCGCCTCTATTCAGATGGTTCAAGTTTGCCCCCGCTTCTAGCAGGAGCTCCACAGACTCTGGAAATGAAGCAGCTGCTGTCGTGAGAGGTGTGCTTCCGCTCAAAAGACCCTCGTGATTGATGTCGGCGCATTCATACACCAGTTTCTGTACAGTTTTCATATCACGACCAATAATTGCGTCGCAAAGCTTCTCAATGAGAATGTATCAATGCCAGGATCTGAGTATCTGAAGGCTTACCTGGTCGATTGAGGCCCCGGAATAACCTTGTTTTGAAACCCCGGGGTCTCTGGTGATGCTATCGTATTTTCGTGACCTGACTGGGTTTCTAGGGCCCGGACGATCGTCGAATTCAACGGCCGACCCCGTATCGGAGGACTCGGGATGAAGAGTTGCAGAGTCTGGCGCTTCCTCCTCATCTTGAATGTAATCAAGCGAAGGATGTCTGGAACCACGAGACATAATTCAGATAATGGTATAAGGCAAGAGAAATGTTGTTCTGCTTCTCATTTAACAGGCTTGCGCGGGGTAGGCTGGGTGAGTTGAGATCAATCTTGACAAAAATGGTTAGCAGATTCAGATGAGGTATTTCCCATTGGTAATCACCTGTTCGCCTGCAAGTTATGCCCAGGTGAGTCATGACATGCGCAGAAGTTGCGAATTCTAGTTGAATTCCATACCCCGAAGGAAAACGAAAATGCTACAGTTGGTAATACATGGATAAATTTAAAGTATGTTGGCACTGGCAGACAAACCACCTTGATAGGATGAGGCAACAGTGTAGCAGGAAGTAGTACATATTCTCGACGAGGTTGTCAAGACGGAAGGGAGGGTGTCGTACGGACAGTAGACAATATACATTCATTAAGACGAGATGTACAGTAGCTTTGAAGGTACCCAAAATCAAACCAACACCGGCGCTAAATGCAAACGAAGCCAAACCTCATTAGCTATCCGTAGTGATCCCATGAGGTCGGAGGGCAGCAGTTTCCAGAAAAGCTAGCAAAACAAAGAAAAAAAAGGCAGGATGGGTATCTTTCATCAAGGCATATCAGAATAACTGGAAAAATATTAATGCTTCGAAGGGATTTTCGAGTATGGCAAAGTAAATGTGAAGAGAAACGTTGACCGCCGGGGACGATTATGTCAAGAATTTCGTCTGAGAGTTGAAGTTCGGTGCTGGAGGGCCCCGTCCCGTGGCTCGTCCGGTTTCATCTGGGAAGAAAAGCTCGACCTTGAATCATGCACACCGGCCATAGCAGGGGATTGATGTGTTTCGCTTGGGAAGGGAAGATCAGGCAGATCATCTGGATCGGAAACTAGGCTGCGTCGCCTGGAGAGAACACCACCAAACGAAGGATTCTGTTTCTCTCGGTGCATCGTTGCTGGAGCACGACTGCGGCGTCGGTGGCGGCGCAGATACTCGTTCGGCACCGGGTCGACTTGCTTCTTAACGGCTGGGACGAAGTTGAGGTAAATGGGGAAGATGGCACCGGCGGCAAAGAGAGCAACAATCACACAGAAGGAGTACTGTGCGCCGTGGGTCAAATATGCAGCGTATTCTGCGAAAGGGAAAAAGGTCCCGCCACCAATAGCCATTGTTAAGAAGACAGCGGCTGTTTTGGTATGTTGGGCAGTGCCGCGAAGAGAGATGGCAAAGATGATGCTGAAAACGCCGCTTTCGAAGAGATAGAGAAGCATAGCCATTGCTATGGCTGTGTTTCCGGTTGTATTCATACATAGCACGGCGCAAATGATCAAGCCGATGTAGGAGACCATGAGGATCCAGCGAGGTTTGAGAAACCATTGAGCGAAGGCGGCGAGGAAGCGACCGATGGCAAAGATGCTGTGACCAATCGTAAGGAACTCAAAGGCACCTAGAGCTGAGCTTTGGTTTGAGGCATCAGTAAAGCGTTCTAGGCTGGTTGCGAGCACTTCTTGACCGGCTACGTAAAAGAATTGAGACCAGATGCCTAGACCAAGGGTCAACCATACGACTGGAATGCCGACGACCTTCGTCATGTTGTCTTCTCGACGGCGGTTGGCCAGCTCTTCAAGGTCTTCGTCGGAAGCCTCAGGGATCGGAAGGTAGTAGAAGGCCACTGCAAGCAGGACGTCAAACAGGGCGATGCCAAGGTAAGTCCATTGAACATCGACGAGGGAGGCAACGTCATTCACACCCTTGAAAAGAACCTTCTTAGCCAAAAGTGGGGAAACGACACTGCCGACGGCCTGGACTCCCTGTGAAATGTTGAGTCGGATCTCGGAGTTTTCAAGCGGACCGCAAAGAGCGATAAATGGGTTCGCGGCGGTTTCAAGCACAGCCAGGCCGAACCCCACGATGAAGTTCGAGACTGTAAAGGCGGCAGTGGATGTAAGAACGGCAGATGGCCAGAAAACAAGGGTTCCACAGGCATAGATGCAAAGCCCAGTGATAAACGTGGATTTGAAGCCCCAGATCTTCAAAACTGGCCGACCAACCAAGAGGGGGGCGATAACATAGCCTCCAAAGTACGCACCATGAAGGCCAAGCGAGTGCCAGGAATCTAGGTGGACGATGGTCTGAAACTGCGAGTTGAGCATGTCGAGCAAACCGTACGCGAAACCCCACAGGAAGAAGAGAAGTGTGGTCAATGCAATTGGAGCGATGGATTCCTTGTTGTTCAACTTGAGCATGCTCTCCGGGTTCTTCATGTTGACAAAATCGAAGAACGTGATAGTAGGTGGGTAGGATATACTGGTATGAGTGTTGGCTTCGGTATCTTGAGGACCGGTGCCTGGGTGACCCAGAAAGTCCAATAGTCCCATGGGCTCATCGGAGTCTTTCTGATGGGTCGCATTGTGGCTCTTCGTCTGAGATGGCTTGCTCGAGTTGCTATCAGCCGGTGACGTCGAAGGTGACGGTCCGCCGGAGCTTGGAATGGCAGCTGGCGGGGGCATGGCCACCGGGCTCTCTCCTGTCGCATAGTTGTTATTGGGGCTAGTATATGGGTCATTGGTGTCTCTGATCAATTTGGGAACAAGGCGAGCGACAAGAGGTTTGAGACTTGGTACGCAGCCACACATGATGGAGACATTGACTTCAACGGCTGACCACATGAAGGAAAGCGATGCATACCCTGAGAGGTCAAAGTCAGACGAGAGATAACATAGACGAAAGAGGAGGATCATAACTCACAGCTGAAATCCGAGCCGCCGGAGCTCTGGATGTGAATGGATGAAAGAGCCGCTTGTCGTGAGGTCGCCGCTTGCTGAAGAAAAGCAATTCGGATCACATCAACCACCGCCACAAAGAAACCGAAGCTAAACGTTATAACCAGAATCGCCTTCTGCTTGAATGGTAAACGCATCTGCGTCAACATTGGCATCGGTAGAAACAGGATAGCCAGGTCGGTGATGATGTTGACAGGAGATGAAGACAGGTAGAGTGTGACGATATCGGTGCAAGTTGCGCCCGGAGGGACCGAAGCTAATAGTGCAGCAGAGACGGGGCGACACTGGAAAACATTGATCATGGTCAACGCCAAACCCGCGCCATTGACCACGGCGAGTGTGACATAATTGGCCCGTCGAAAGACCTTCTGGTTGCGAGTCAAGGTCAGATAAAAGACAAGAATTGAAGTCTTGACAGCCATGAGGGCTGGGTTCTAGAAGAAGATTCAGCACATGGCCGTGGTTGGCATGGAAGGCAAGTTTCCAACAAACTCACGTATAGGACGGTGAACGCATAATTGGCTTTACTGAGGGCGCTTTCGTTTTCATCGAGAATGTCACTGGAGTGAAGACCGAGTCCGTTTTTTGTCGCGTAGAAAAGGGCAAAGCAGAAACCAAAGTCGATGACCTAGATAGTTGTTAGCTAGTCTTCACAGTGTGTCTCGTGCCATGTCAAAAATTAAAAAGTTTTCCACATGGGCCAGTCCATCCGGGGCTGCACGCCCCGAGGAGGTGCAGGGACCATCCCCGGCAAACGGCAGATTCCAACGTACCCATGCAAGCAACATTAGATAGTCGTGTAACGCGATTCTTCTGACAACGAAGATGCGCGAGACGAAGCGCAAGGCGACGAAGATACTGGCAATCACGAAGAAGGTGATTGAAACGGCCAGGGTGGTGGGTTGACGAGTTTGCATCTTGACAGGCGGCGCGCCAAGGGCGGCGCGAGGAATAGAGGGAGGATCCGATTGATCAAGGACTCGGACAATTCGAGAACCGCGATTAAAGCATAGTTTCGGACGGAGGCGTAGGGATTCGAGGAGGGATGGCCATGATCCCCCGAAGGGATCCAAATGAATCCGGGGTAAAACCGGGGGAAATAGGTAGTGACAGCGGAGATCGGGGGGTCCGAGGGGGAATCGGAGTCGGAATCGGTGAAAGCAAACGAGAATGTGAGGATACGAGGGTACTTTAAGATACTGCAAAGAGGGGAAGCAGTGAGGCGAGGCGAGCTGAGGGCGAGCGTGAAGTTGAAGAGGGAAGAAATGAAGTGGAAGTGGATGTGTGGGAAAAAGAAGTTGCAATTTTCCCGCGATCGGAAGGCGCGTGGGGAAGGAAGGAACGTTCAAGTTTACCAGTTTGGCAGTTCGCTAGTTCGCTCCTTCCTCGACTGCATTCGCATTCGCATTCGTACTTGCCATTCTTAACTTGAACCATTTTATGCATTGCATATTTAATCCATCGTTGATACTTTATATTCATCACCCTGCCTGGCCATACTTCAACTTCGGCTTCTACTTCTACCTCTACATCCACACCCCCAATGCCATCCTCACCACCTCAGACACCGTTGCTCCCATCCCCACCACTGGGTCAAACAATGCGCCACTCCTCCACCCGCAAAGTTTGGCTGCCTTCTCCAACCGTGCACTCAGGGACGCCCCCTCTTGCTGAGCCCCATTCCATAACCCCCGGTACTGATCTGTGGTGTGCATTTCCCTTTTCTGCTAGGAACCGTCTACCATCGCTAGAAAGACCATGGGAAGACCATGGCCTCTCAGCTCTTTCGTCCACACATATTCTCCGGTTGTCCGGCCTCACCGACTATCGATTATCAACTCGGCTGATCCTGTCGATCCTCGACCTTCCCAAGAGGGTTACTGCTTCAATATGGACTATTGATTCCCTGGCAAAAGAAATAGAGAAACAAAAAACACGAGCTCTTTCCTTTGCTAGCGCTAACGCTAACGAGCAAACCGTTGAGTTGTTTGGGGGTGTGGGCTGCACCGGGCTGCATTCAAAGGTGTACTACCCGATCCACTGACGTCATTCGGCTACTCTCCGAGGGAGTCTCCGCGGGATATCTTTCCTTTCCAATCCATCCTCGTTCTCGTAAATCAATACATGGATGGTGAGCTTGCATTTATCACGCGACACTCACCGTCACAGAATGATTCAAAATTCATGACCGGACTACTCCGTATACTTTTCGCAAATTAGCCGCGCAGCGAGATCGACTCTCCACCTGCAGCCAGGAGCTTGGCATCTTCATTAGTGCCGTTAGCAATTGGACCCTGTGGACGAGATGGTGATCTGAATCTCAATCTTATTGGGAACCCTCCAATGAGACATACTCAAGGTCATCATCTGATCAGGTGGAGAGACACAGGATCACTAACTAAGCATCGTGAGACAAAATTTCCGGAAACGTGACGCCTAGGTGAATAATCGTCCCTGAGCTCTGTACTCTATACAACCCACATAACTTTGCCAAGATAGACCTACAATGGGAGACCATCGCGCTTGTTGCACTATGTACTGCGTAATGATATATGATAAAATTTCTTGTTTCTTGCGCAGTGCAGACACTGCTCGCTTCCACTCGGGCTCACTTTACAAAATAATCATGGATGATAAGCTGATCCTGGCTCCATTGACAAAATACCTTGTCTATCAATCATGGCAACGAGATCGTCATCCATCATGAACTCCCCAAGTTCCATTCCAAATGGGGACAGCCCAAAGTCAGCAGGAGGTAAGGTGCCCCGAGCGCTATTAAGAGATGGGAAGGGGGGTATCGCCCCGTTCGCATCCGGTTCTAAAATTTGAAGCATTAGCATAGTATCTTAAGGCCGAATCAATGCTTCATTTCCAATTAAGACTTACCAGAACTAACCAGGACCGCATTAAATTGTTCAAGGTAGTACCTGCAGCGGTCCACCAAGCGATTTCCATCGTCAAGCTTGGAAAGTGCCTCCGCCGCAAGACCAGGATATTTTTCTGCTTCCTTCGCCTGCGCGGTTATTGGAGTCGTGCTTAGACTTTTGTCGCGATAGACCCAAACGGCACCGATTATCACCAAAGCAGCGTTAAATGCTAGGCAATAGTCAGTCAATTGCCTCGCGATCGAAGGAAGTGTTGCACAATACTATAATATAAAGAGAACCACCAAGCCCCTAGGAGACTATGCTTCCACCCAGGCTCGGAGACAACACCATGCACGATACCGATGACTTCCATCGCAGACTCAATGCATATCTGCATACTATTCATCCCCATCTGCTGCAGGAGTTTAAGGTCCTGCGGGTCTCTGTTTTGGGATCTGCTTGCTGCGATGAATTTGACCAAGACGGGCCGGTGAAGTAAGACGCGCAGATTGAGATACCGCAGACTCAAAATGACGCGGAATTTCCAGGAATAATATTCAAAGCTGCTGGTTATTGGATCTCGAGGCATACTGTCGAGCTGAAATGTCGAAATGAGCTGGAGATTTGGGTCCAGGGATCTCTCCCATGAGAAGAGCCATTGTTCCATGGAGAAGATATTGGAAATAACCTCCGTAGTCGGGAGGGGGTCATCACATCCAATGTTTTGGCCATATAGAAGGTCCAAAACGTTCCAGAGTTGTTTATAGAGTGTACTACAGCAGTGCAGTGTTAAATCGCTTGGTCAGGCCTTTGTGAGCGAGGGGACAACAAACATTGTGGAATTGAAGAAGGTCAGGCTGAGGAATGTTGTTTTATCATTCACAAGAGCAGAGGATTCATCAAAATCCCGCTTCGAAGGCAAATCAAGTTTCACATAGTTATCCGGGATAGCGGCAGGTCTCCCGAAGGTCATACTCAGCGTTCTAATTAATTCATTAGTATTCATGGTCGCCTGGATCTCGCAATTAACTTACCGGTCCAATACCACACACCCGTACCAAGTGCGTTTCCGCATTTCCTGCTCCAGGGTTGAAAATGACTTGGAAGCATTCCGAGAATGTAATCCGAGCTGAAG
Organism: Penicillium pancosmium; assembly: GCA_031761475.1. Classification (NCBI taxonomy): domain Eukaryota; kingdom Fungi; phylum Ascomycota; class Eurotiomycetes; order Eurotiales; family Aspergillaceae; genus Penicillium; species Penicillium pancosmium. The sequence goes on along the minus strand of JAVMSB010000066.1, from coordinate 100,452 downwards.
AGCAGCTTTTACGGCCAAGCCGTGAACGGTCCACGCCTGCACGGATTTCTGCGTGCCTTGGAGGTATTGGCCCATCAAAAGAAGAAATTGAACTGCAATACAAATTTTAAGTTAGCAGTATTTCCATCTTTCAAGTGGCATCCTTCTCATACCAACTTCTAAGGTAGTCCCTCGGAGAATCTCGCTGCCGCAAAGCCCAAGGCCGCGCTCATAAAAAACGTCCGACTCGGCAATCCGCACATCCGCTTTCGCACCACCGGTCACCGCAGTCATACTCGACATGGCTAGCACCATATTCAACAGTCCAAGCCAAGTTCTCCGCACTTTAGCGAAGTTCTCCTTGCTCATTTGGTGATATGTCTCAAGAAACACAGGTGGATAGATGTACGGGAACAGCAAACCAGTGTTTGAAAAATACCTTTGGATCATCGCCAACGTCTCTGTCTGAGGCGGCAACGAAAATATATTGACTTGTGGCTTTCTATCTCCAGACTGTCGATGTGGCGGAGATGGTGGACGTGAAGCACTCACAAAGCCCCCCTCGGCGGTCCCAGGCGAAAGAAGGTAACCTTGTTGAACAACGGCGCGAGAAAGGTGTCTCAAGAACGCAATATTAGATGACGGACCTGTTGCTTGTCAGCAAAGATATTCAATAAATCAAAAAAAAAGATTCCTCAGCGATAAATACCGAAGAAACCCGAATCCTCCTCATCAGCCAATGTCACCGCACCCATCCCATCAACCGAGTCCTCTGTCCCAGTCAAATCAGGAACATGAACCTGCACTTGGCTCCTCTGCTTCCCTGCCTGAGTGTCTCCATTAACAACACTTCGTACTTCTAGCCCACTATCAGAAACATCCCCTAAGTTCTCAACCCGCCCCTCAATTCTATCATTGAGGCCATCAATCTCCCCCCGCACCCCAGAAAACAACCCTTCAAGCCTCTTCACCCTGTCTTCAAGACCATACAAATAATCCTTCTGAACAATTACATTCGTCGCAGTAGTAGGCGGCGTATAGATACACTCGAACCCCAAATCCCGACAAAGCGAGCACCGCGGCCTAGTCCCATCGCACCGAGACTTACGCGTGCGGCACGCATCACAGGCGATAGCTACGCGCCGACGTTTGGAAGTCGGGGCGGGTGTTTCGGGCTCTAGAGCCTCTATTGAATCTGTCGGCATGGTCTCATGGTCTTATTTGCTCATGACTTTATTGGTATGGGGCAAGATGGATGTCGGGGTTGATTCGGGTGGATGAATGAGTATGCGGGGAAAGGCCGGATATTGCGGGGATACGTCGGGTGCACTTCACATCGCTGGGAGGGCTGGTGGGGACTATAGTCCCCACGCAAATAAATTCATGGAAGTTCATGGACTTGCGCAAGGCGCTTGGATATTCAGTGAAAAGAGATAAAAGGTCATTTCGTGCTGCATTTATGCCATCGCTATTGTTGAGTTGCTGTTGTATAGATAACTAGTAGTACTACCTTAGTCGGCACAAGATTAGATATAACTATGTACAAGCTATGAAAAAGCAAAGATCTAAATTGAGGACTCGTTGCGAGTTGGCAGACCTCGATTCCCGCATATACATCATGCGCCAAGCACGGAATGTGATGTGATTCAAAACGAATGGGGATACCCCTGTTCGCGCCGAAACGTGCACCATCCCCACTTCGCGCCAGCGTCAACACTCTCGCAAAACTCTCGCACCCTCACTAGTCCTAGTGACATCCTGGCGCCACCGCAGCAATGTAGCGCATTATCTCAATGGCTGACACGCGCATAAGGCGCAAAAAATCAGGGACTGCCCCACAGCAGATCTGGACCCTTATGCAGGGCCTCTCGACTAAATAGCAATTCGAAACACCGAATCCAACAACCATGTCAATGATCGTCTCTTGAGCGCCTATTAGTGCTGTTGAGTTTCCTATAAGACGAGACTACCGTGCGGCTCACTTTCAATTCTCTCACACCGATGCAAGCATGTCGCGGACCTCTCCAGTTGCTGCTGTCGACCATGACTCCCCACCGTCACCAGAGAAGGAGGAGAAACCTTCGTCTTCCCGTAAGGGACTGACGAGCCATCGCACAAGTATAGCTTGGAGTTGGGTGGTAGTCACTATTCCTATAACTGCACTCACTATCGCCTTTCTCGTCATGGTGTTCCAATATCGAGTGCTTCCCAACGACAGTCCCTTTATAAACCTTCGACTCCCCTCTACGAACGATGATAAGAATGTTGTTTACGTCGACTTGAACTCCAGCGTTATACTATTTGTTGCCTCATGGGCCAGTTCTCTCGCTCCAATGTTGTCTGGTTTCTTTATGGCTCTAGCTTCGTTTCCCATCGCACGCCAGCTCTCGAACAATATTCGTAACGGTCGCACAGATTCTTTACCCACCCCATATCAACTAGGACTTACACTGAAGTTCCTTGATGGCAGCGCGCTTGGTGCGATGTGGAGCTGGATGATTTATCTTGTTTCATGGAGGAAAACTCGGGTACCGCAAACACCACTTCTGGTCACCACCTCCAATATTGCTGTACTAGCTACGATTCTAGGGTAGGTAGTAGATATGGTCATGGGATTAATCGAGAGAAATAACTAATTCTTTCTGATTTAGGCTTTTGGTATCCGCGGCAGACACCTGGCTTCATTTGGTCACAACCACCGTTCCATTCACCGAAATATCGCTTCTTTCCAACCCAATGGATTATAGTTTTGGTCTGGTCCCGGATTGTTTACAAAATAACAATTCCATCGCAGCGCAAGATGAATCCAAGGTTGATGGACACTACTGCAGTATAAAGCTTGCAGCTACGGGTGCTTTCTTTCGCGATTCTACAATGACATATCAAGTCCTAAGCAACCTCTCCTCCGAATCGACGGTTTATACACATACCAATTCTCAAGGCAAGCCATACGCCTACTTCGGTGTTCCGTCTGAGAGATTGGATCCTACTCATGACTTCACCGCACACACCTACGCAGCCCACACTTCATGCTCTCTCATGACGCAACCCTGCCACGTCCACACCATTGCATCAACCGTCATGTTCAACTGCTCTGCCGCGTTTGCTGGTCATATAGACGATCCAAGTCTCCAGTCGGCATTTTTCACAAATGAGACAATGCAAGAAGTCACGGATATGAGCAATGGAGGCACCAAAAATCCTTATTATCTTGGGCTAGCCTCATTGGAAACCACAGGAGTCTCGGCGACGCCGGGCGGCTCTCAGAACCCAGATTTCGTGCTGAGTCTACACGGCGCCACAACTTTTGTGCTTGGGTGCAGAAGTACTATTTATGACGTTGAGTACGATCAGATTAATGGAACTATCACACGTTTCGACACTCGACTCAGCAACACCTCGGTCAGCAATATTTGGCAGGCGACCTTGGGAAACTTCGCTCACGACTGGGATCTTCCCGTAAAGCAGGCTATGACAGCTGCATTCGTCACGACTAACACTAGTCAGGGATTTGCGGATTTGTCTGCATTGTCCTATAGCAAGGCCAGTATGGCTTTCGGCGCACAGGGCATTGAACGAAGGCCAACTCTAGCCGTCCAAAGGCGTAATACAAAGCTAGTTGCGAGAATCCCAACGGCTCCCCTGGTCGCGCTTGTGGTCGTTTCTTTACTGTTTGTTGTAGCTGGTTTGCTGCTTACAGGGCTGGCAATATGGGCAGCAAGGTCTGACGAGGTCCGCAACATACAAGCAAGCCTTGGAATCGACGGACTGGTGGCAGACCGGTTCGAGAAGGATGATCTCAAGAAGTCGGCCAAGGGTACTGATGGCTTTTTTGCTGAATACGTCGGCCACTCAGGCCGGCGGGTTGCAATAGAGAAGTATACAGAGACGGATAGTACATATAGATACACCACCTGGCAAAGCGCAGGTATCTCGGATTTTGGTAGCAAATCTGCCAGTCTCAGCACTGGCAGGTAAAATCTCCAGCCTTGCAAGCTGAACGGTAGCCCTCTGGCTTCCAAGGTCACCAGAATATAATACTAGTACTACATCATTCACAATTGAAATTTCCTCTGCCGAGCGCAGCACGTCAAACTTGAATATTTACAACGAGTTATAGCAACACCGTAATAATCCTTCCATGCAGGACCTACACCCCCATTTCCGATCGGCGGGAGCTAGAAATCTTCGAGAAGGTCAACCCCCTGCTAGGGTGTGATGCGTGCATCCTTAACGCCCGTTGTAACCATATTGTCGGTACGTTGTACAAGGATTCAATATCACAGACTTTTGTTGGAGGTGGGTATCGAATTTTTAAATGTATAGGGATACAGTTTTTAGAATGTACGATTGAGAAATGAATGAGATAGGTTCAGGTATGTTTCCATTGCGGTCTGCAGATAGCAAAGAAGAGTATGGTATCAAAGTGTTCGAAAAAAGGGATAAAAAATCGTCAGTCGTGTCGGCTCGCGAACTCAATTCCAAGAGCTTGACCCAGAACCGGTCTAGGAAAAGCTCTCGGAATAGAATATGCGATAAGTGAATGCAGCCAACTGTCTATCAAAGACAAGAGACAAAATTTTGTGCTGAGAAGTGCTTCCTCGCTTGGCTTCCAGCAGATGGCACTGCCTCTGAAGGAAAACAAGTTGAAGAAAAAAGACAACCGTTTCCAGTGTGTTGGGACGGGTCGAGAAATGAAGAGGGGGTCACGAGGACCAACGAAGAAGATGCTTAAAATGCTTTTGGAATGCAAAAGTGTGGACGGCTGAGTTGTAGTAGTCGAAGTTTCTAAGCCTTGACACAGTATTGGTAACCCTTCCATAGATTTGAGCAAGTGTTGTCTAAGCCAGGGTTGAGGCTTTGGAAGTCAGTCGCGGTGATACCGTATTGGACTTCGATCTTGCGGCAGTAGTCGTTTGCCTCGACGGTGTAGTATTGTTGGCAGGATTTGGAGGCGTAGGGATACGGTCCATAGTTGCCGCCAGGCGCCAGGCTGGACGATGGCGCTGGAGCAGGTGCTGAAGAAGGCACAACAGTGGGAGCAGCAGTTGTAGTAGGGGCGACAGGAGCAGGGGCCTCGGTGGTCGTAGCTGCGGGCGCGGGCGCAGATGTAGTAGTGGGCTGGGCGGTTTGAACGACGGTGGGCAAGATGGTGGAGGGAGCGAAGGTCTCGGTCGCAGCAGGAATAGAGCTGGAGGTGGAGGTGGAGGTTTCTCCGGAGCTGCCAGAGCTGCCAGAGCTACCAGAGCTGCCAGAGCTACCAGAGTCAGAGTCGGTCTCTCCATCCCATTGGCTCGAAGTCAGAGTACCAATGATACTCTCGCTGCACTTGCTAGGACCGGTAGCCCATCCCAGCAGACGGTTGACGATATCCGAGGCGTAGCAGGCAGTTGCTCCACCCAGACCCAGGTTGCCAGAGGGGTCGACATGGCCGGAGTTGTAGCGACGGGCAGCCTTGTAGTAAGTGCTCGAGTCATCGTTACCGCCCTCTGCCTGCATGCATTCCTGGAGACCACTTGTGCCGGTTGTGCCGTCACTAATCATGCCATGGATCTTGTCATACGGGCAAGGGGAGACGGGGTTCTTGCCGGTGGCATCGTTGCAGGCATGTGCGCCTTCGTGGCTCTGCATCAGACCAGGGTTGTCATATCCGTAGTTGGTGGTCTTGACACGGACACAGCCTTGGCTTTCCTGCATCATAATAGACATGATGTAACGAGCGTCCATGTTGCTCTCTTTCGAGACTGCTTGGATAGCCTTCTTGATGTTGGCGATCTCCTCTTCGGAGTTGTCGTCTCCCCAACCCTCGGATGAGCAGCTCGACTTCATGACCTCTTGGTTGCTTTCCCACATGTCCTCGAAGCTGGAGATCCACTTCGAGGTCGAGGGCCAGCCCTGCGAGGTAAGACCATCACCAGCAAAGATACCTGCGTACAAACTGGTGCTGCGTCCACTAAGAGAGTGAGTGGACTTAACATCTGCAGACACGCTGTAGAGATTGGATGCGACTGGAGCCCCAGAAATGAGGGGGAGGCTGCCAGCAGCGATGATAAAAGGAAGGAATTGCATGATTGCTGCAAAAAAGAATGAGTGTCCAGCACAAAATGAGAGAAGAAGGCTTGCTTGAAGAAAAGAAAAAAGGAGAGAAAGGTTTCGAGAGGGGGGGAATTGGGTTGTGCGGTATATGTAGTAGTCAGTGACTCGTCGTTGCCCGTCTCACGTGGAGTCAATCCGACCTCACTTCTCTCCATTCACCCATTCACCACTCTCCATTCACTCAACTGTACTCCGTACATACACACACAGATGCCCTGTCCATCAGGAACAGGAACATGATTACGGGGACCACCGAACAGGATCCACTACACTCCACACACTCCACAGGGGAAAAGGCCAACGAAGCCTTGCGTTGCAGAAGGTGAAACAAACTAAGACCTCCACCGAAAAGAACGAAAGTTTGCCCTGACTGGCAACGATGCGCGAGCGGTCACTGAGTTTCAGGTGCAACAGTGAGGGATCATTAGATGATCGGGCGGGCCTTGCATGACCCTAAGCGCTATTAGGTTAGCAGATGGATACCGCGAGCCCATTGAACCCATCCAGGCGGTGCTGCCAGTGGCGATTTTCCTGGGCCGCGGTGGGGAGCGTGGCTTGAATTTCGAGCTCTCAGCTGCAAAGTCGGTCCAATTGCGTGGCCACGATGCCCTTTTTTGGTGACTGGCGTGCGCAATGCCTGTGGGTTACATGTCTAGACCTGCTCTTTTCTCTTTTCCCTCAACACCGAAGGGTCATTCAGGGTACTCAGGGTACTCAGGATATTCAGGGTCAGTGGTGAATTACGAGGGTGGCTGTATACCAGTGGGGCAAACCCCTTCTCCTGAGCCCTGAAGGGCAGGTATGCCATGTCTCGCTGGGAACATCACGATATCCATCGAGGGCTAGGTACGAGTAGCCCCTAAATGAATCCACCGCACGGAAAATGGTTTTGCGATATGTGACACATGGTCACTCACAGCTTCGATGTCTCGCCTCCGGAAGCCATTTTTCAGGGTGGAGGGCACGCCTCAAACTAGCCTGATCCTTTCGATTCTTTTGCCTCGGAGGGATGACCCGAACGCCACTCGCGTATCCAATCGGGGCATGGAATTTGAATTAACCGTTTATTCGTATTCTCGATGGCCCCGGGGTCCAAACTCCAAGGTGACATCTCATCTATTTTGTATGTACAACATATCGAGTAGACACATGTAATCCAGTACTAGTGTGACACGGGAATTCTCTTTTTCTATAAAGGACCTCGGAACGGAGTACAATTTGAAACGAACGCATTGCTTGGTTGCTAACAGTGGAGCCTGGGGAGAGCTACGCATTATTAATCGGAAACGAACAAAACGGTTAATTCCGACCCTGATATCTCCTTAGTCCACCGTGACAGACACGAATCATATACATTTCCATGTCGCTGTGCGAAATGAACCAGGACCCTTAGTCCGACACAAGCTTCTCAACATCCATTTCCTCCGAACGATAAAATCCCAAGGCATCAATCATCGGTCGGTCATCAAAACGATACAGGTACACCGCCACCCCAGCATCGGCCAGATGCTGGTACTTGTGCCATGACGGTACGCAAAAGGTATCCCCTTCTTCCCACAGATACTCCTTCCCGTCGATGATCGAGCGTCCGTGACCAGTGACGACATGGTAAACGGCCGACGTGGTCTCGCGACGGGACGGCGCAGATGCTCCAGCTAAGAGCCGCTCTGCGCATCCTCCGAGCACACGGCTCACTGGTAAAAAAGCATATTAGCAGTGGGTCAAACAGAATATCAAAATGAGAGATCTCCCAATTTCCCCTGAATATCAAACGACTATCACAAATAGGGGGAACTTGGTATTCAAGGGATACTCGCAGCGGTGTACAGAGTAGTGCAGGGAGGGGGATGGCTGGGCTGAATTGCAGTTCCTTACCTTCACGTCCATCATCTTTCAGATACCGACAATATGCCCAGTCCCCTGGTTCAGCATCCAGCCTCGCCCGCATCTCCGACCACGGAAACACCAGCGGGGAAGTCTCACTCTCCACATCCGCGGCTGGGTACCGCGGCTGGTCGAAATGCTGCACAAAATGCACGGGGAAGTGGCGGAAATTTGGTAAATCCAGCCCATCCAGCCATACCATCGGCCCTGACCCGTCCTTACCGTGGTCGTGGTAATTCCAGGTTGGTGTGAGGATCACGTCGCCTCGTTGCATTTTAATGCGGCGACCGTGCACGGCCGTGAAGCCGCCCTGGCCTTCGATGATGAAGCGCATCGCAAACGCCGTGTGTCGGTGTGCACGGGCTGTCTCGTTTGGCATGACTAATTGTAAGCCTGCGTAGAGGGTGTCGGTTGTATATGGTGCATCTTGTTGTTTACATAGTTAGTACGAGTAGGAGCTCACATAGTAGGTGCACACCCTGTCAAAGCATCAACTCACCACGGGCGGGATTGATTAGCATCAAGACCCGGCGTTCGGCTTGGGACTCGGGAACCAGATTTCCTGCTCGCTCGAGATTCGGTCGGATCGATTTGTATTTCCACACATTGGGGACGGTGGTTGGGTTGGGAGCGGGAGGGTTCAGTCGTGCCATCTGCTTCCACAAGGGGAGCGTCTTGCTCGCTTCTAGATCTGCGAGGAGCTTCTCCTCTGAATCAATGGTGGTGACTTCTGTTGTAGACATGGCCGCTTCTGGTATTCCTATGATATTCTCGAGTCCGGGTCCTGGTCTTTTAAATTCCGATTCATGGTCACGATATTAATTGCTAGTGCTAACAGCTACTATAACCAAGATATATACTTGTGCGAGCGTTTGGTGCCCTGTTCCGGCAAATACAAGCCGGGGATACATCGGGAACGCCTCCCCGGAAATCTTTCGGAAGTGATTGGAGACACGCTTATAACTTCGGAAAGCGTCTCGTTCATATATTGATCAACGAAAGTTCTAATTGCTCATTTCTGTCATTTGGGGGTAAGTAAGAGCCGTCAGAATGACCAGAGAGCATGCTGAAGAGTCCGTAATGGGTACCCTTCTGAAAGTACGTATAAACATTGAGATAGATGGAACATGTGTTGATGGAATAATAGAGCCCAACTTACCCTAGCAATTGTCTCGCATTTCTGAATGAAACACGAATCGAATCTTTGAATAATACATGTCGGGTACCACTAAATATCGTCGTTGTTGGCGCCGGACTCGGCGGACTCGCAACAGCCATTGCGCTAGCAAGCTCAGGACATAGCGTCACTGTCTATGAACAGGCAACTGCACTCGGAGAGGTACTATCATAATTCCTAGCATACCCTGCATCGAAAACCTTTGGAAAATGTTTATTGACATATTAGGTCGGTGCGGGAATTCAAATTCCCTCCAACTCCACCCGACTGCTAAGCAGACTCGGACTCGATCCATACCTCGAGAAATACGTAACTCAGCCCGAGGTTATTTCATTTCGCCGGTGGGAATCTGGGGATGTTATTGGTCTCACTCGCCTCATGCCTGATTTTCGAAATGTCTTTCATGCGCCGTACTATGTGATTCATCGAGCCGACTTTCACGCGGCATTGCACCGACGCGCATTGGACCTTGGTGTGAGAATCAAACTTGCTTCTAGAGTAGCTGAGTACAATCCTCAGGGCCCGAGTATATCTCTCGAGGATGGCACTACTGTTTCAGCCGATTTGATCGTGGCTGCTGATGGTTCGTTCTTCTTTGTCACAATCTGTGGATTATTCTAATGCTCGAGCAGGAGTCAAGTCCGTCGCACGGAGATTGGTAGATAAAACAGGCCAAAGGGCCTTCGAACAAACAGGATTTGCTGCTTATCGAGCCACCGTGGATGTTGCAAAAATGAAGGGAGATCCAGAAATCTCGTGGTTGTTGGAACGGCCCTCACTTAACATCTGGTATGGAATACCGTGGATAGGTTTCAAGAATTAAACTAACTCATGGATAGGATCGGCGATCAAAGACATGTCATGACATATACAATTGGCGCAGGTAAATCGTTCAACATGGTGCTATCTCATCCAGATACCACTGATCCCACCTCTTGGGACCGGTCCGACGCACTGAGTGACATGAAACGAGAATTCCAAGGGTGGGACAAAAGGTACTATGATCAATCAGCTTGAAATGACCAGAAATCTAATGCTAACTCACAAGGCTTGAGAAAATCATTGGAATGATCGAAAGCACCATAAAATGGCCCCTTGTAAGCGGAATCCCGCTCGCCCGCTGGGCAAGCGGTCGCATCATAATTTTAGGCGATGCGGCGCACACAATGCTACCATACATGTCCCAAGGCAAGTGTTCCTCTCCATAATTGTCTGACCAGGATTCTAAGATCCCTAGGTGCCGCAATGGCTGTCGAAGATGGCGTGGCATTGACATGCTCCCTATCCAAGATAGAGTCGAAAGCAGATATACCTCAGGCTCTCAGTATTTTCGAACAAGTTCGGATTGATCGAACAAGCAAAATGCAAGAAGCGAGTCTGCTGAATGGAAAACTGTGGCATTTTTCAGATGGGCCGCTTCAGCGTGCTAGAGATGCCGCTATGCAACCCGAGATAAAGGGTGAACCTTTTAGCCATAGTCCGAATCAATGGAGTGATCCCGCGACACAGATGTGGACGTACCAATATGATGCGGAGGCAGAGATTGAAAGAGCCTGGCAGAGGACTGGAATGTGATTTTTATCTGTAATTTCGGACTTGATAAGGTTAGGTAGAATGCAGTGACCTAGGGTTCATGTTTGGAAGTGAGGCTTGCCAATTCATGTACTTGATATTCCGAGAGACCTGGCAGACGCAATTTAGGAGAACAGCGACCGTGATATGAGGAGAAATATAGAAACTTGAAAGAGAGCCAACCACAACAGCCGTAGTACAAGTATAGTGATATTTCAAACGGGCGACCACAGCTGAAATGTCATTAATCGGGGACCAGGCGCGGAGGTGAGACAACCCCACTTTGCGAATGACCCGAATATTTCCCTTTCTCACACTACGTCCTTCGCAACTCTCTAGAGATCCAGTGGATTCACTGATAGAATAACACGAATGGAACCAGGTAATCTCTTACCTTCCACGGAATAATCTGGCTGGATATGCCGGCGTCTGCAAAGTCTGGAACGCAAACATCGAGAGACAGACATTTGCTTCGCTACGCTTAACTCCCTCTCGCCTAGTTGAATTTCGCCAAATGCTCGACTTCTCTGTGATATTCACTCATTTCCAAATAAGGAGTGGTCAAGTGAAATCCATTCTATTCAAAGCTCTTTCCCTGAATATGATGTGGCGGGTCGCTCAAAATATGAAACTCAAGAAGATCGAACTCAAAATAACAAATCCTATCATCAGGCAATCAAGTCTCTTTTTGAAACTTTAGCCCTATGGCCGTAGAGAGAAGACTGCAAGATATCGCTTGAAATTGCAGCTCAATCTCCCAGTGACTTGCAAGCAGAGCCAGACATAGTGAAAAAATGAACCGTTTCTTGGTGCCTCATATTGATGGCAACAAAGACGATTTTTTTCAATCAGAGATTCGCGCATTCTCTTTCAAACATCAAGGAACAAAAAGAGAGTCTCTGTCCCGTTATAGTAATCACAGGCCTTGATATCTGGAGCGCTGGGCGTTATCGAAAAGTTCCCCGTCTGCTCAATCAAAGGTCATATCTCGACTACCGCGACTCCGAACCTTACAATTGGACCCTGATGACAATGAAAGAAAAGATGAGATGATAAGAAACCGTCTACGCGAAGGTATACATAGTTCTCTTCGGTTTGCTGCTCTCACCCCCAAAATTATGCTTTACATTTAGCATACGTTAACATGTATAGAATTTGCGCTCAGCTTTGCCGAGTGGCCTAAATCGTTGAGATCCCTATGTTTACAATACACTGGGAATCGACCTGAGAATCATAATATCCCCCCCTTTATCCGCTCCGTCGCCGGAAATGACTTTTTGAGCTTGACCGTAAACGCCTTGAGCCAGCAACTGGAGACTAACTGGCTGTTGTCGGTCAGCATTGGCCCTGAAATTTTCTGGCCACCAATTCAGAAAACCCAGCCTTATTGGCCTAGATTGTCCCATTTTGAATTGGTCTATACAGCTGCTACACAGTCTGGGCAATGGCTGTTCGACAAAGACCCGAGATGGAGGGAACACTCACCCGATGAATCTGATGATGGGTCTTCGGACGATTACGACAGTGCACCACAGGACCATAAACCAGATTTGATTCGTAGCATGCCTCTTGATACTATCAGGGATATTTACATAGCAGCCGGAGATGCAGCCCGTCAAATGCCTCAGCTAAAGACCATGGAGCTCGAAGATTCTATTCCTGGAATCGACGGGCTAGAAGATGTATTGGGATGTTGCCCCTCACATGAGTTCAAATATGATCGCCCGAGTGGGGCGGCCACATGGATCAGCTCATCGGAATTTCATGTTACCGAAAGAATGCGTGAAGCTTGGGATGCAGCAGCAAAAGCCCATGGTCATTTTCAAGTTAATATCGAGGTTTGTCCTTCGTGATCACCTTTATTTCTCCGGCTTTGTATGTTTCTTTACTCATACTCTGATTATTCGAAATGCAGAACGTCAAAGATTATGATCATCTAGGGAGATGGGATGATTGACATTCCAAAAAAAGACCCACAAGTTTGAATGTCACGTTGAAGAAGACTGTTAGTGGGGTTCTCATATGATAATCTTCCACGGCCATTAGTTTATACTTTACAGGACGTTATATCTTTTAATCTAGTTATTACATTGTAGTTCAAACTATGTACGTACAAGAACTAGCATGTAGATCATGATAAGCTAAAAGAACAAGGACATTTTTTCCGCCAGCATGAGGAGTGAAAATTTGTAGCAACTCAAGGCTGAACATTTCCCCAACGACCAAGAATCCGAAAAAATGGCAAAAACACAAGAAAGGAGAACCTTGGAAGGGACACGCGTAATGACAGACCATACTACGTACTTGGTACTAACATGCTGGCGTGCAGTAAGGCAGTGAAACAGTGGGAAAACAGGAAAGCGGAGTACCCCAAAGACCCCAAAGACCCCAAAAACATGTCGTACCCGTACTTCGTACTCCGTACTCCGTTCCGAATGCACGGCTTCCCGCCCATCCGATCTGCACTCCACCGGTCCTTCCGCCGGTTTTCTGTGCAATCCCGACCCCTGAGGATCGCGTAACCCATGGTTCCAGCACCACAGTCCTCCGAACCACCGATATGGGCAGCGAGTGATTCTAGATAAGACATATTCCAGATGCGATGGACCATGCCTCATTCAAAGCCCATCTGCAATGAAAAGACAGGTGCTCATAGGGTAGTGCCTGTTGACCAGGCGGGCTAAGAAGATGGCCCAGAACAGTCAAATCTACTCCATACACGGAGTAGTATGCACATATGTACATGCAGAGACAATTTCATGAGCCGTCTCCTAATGCGAGAATCCGGATGATATTCAATGGCTCGAAAGGTACCCGCTAGAATGACGTATCAGTTCAAATGCAGTATACATAAACCTGATGGACAATGCATGTGTAATTCTGGATGCATAGATCTGCATCCCGAGCACACGAGGATAGTACTTTCCTCCGACCAACATGAAAGACCGAGCATGATCAACTGTTTATGATTTTCATGTCTAGTATCGGCTTGGAAACAGGAGGCCCCCAGTTAAGCGAACCAGAAATGGGGCCTTGTTAAGCAGTTAGCCCAACTTGACTTCATCGAGTCCTCCTCGGACTATCCAGCATATGAAATCCCATGTGAGCTTCATTAAGCTGAACCAGAAGATTTTCTGACAGGGATTCGTGCATAATGACGTTAAGTACGGAGTATCTAAAGTTTCATTGATCTTGCCCACAGCCTTGGGAGCTTCTGCCAAGTCGCCACAGCGGGTATCGGAAGCGCAATAATGCGACGGGATCGACAGGATCGTTGAAGATCATGCTCCACTTGCTTCCCCCCTATGCTCAAAACCACAGGACCAGAGTCGGAGGCCGAACTCGGCGAACGTCATGGACCAACCTTGAATTTCCATCCCCGTTATCAAACCTAATATCTTAAATATCTAATCAATCACCCTTCTTATCCACCTAGAATTGAATTTGATCTTTACCGACGACATTCAGCAAATCAGGAAGGTGAGCATGAAGCACTTCTAGCAACCTCCGAATGATTTCCACCTACAATTGACAGGAGCTAATGTGTTGAAGTGATCCGAAAGATTTTGCTGAATTGAACTATGGCAACCACCCTGAAATTCCGGGCGCTGATATGGGCAGCCATTTTGTCAGCCCTGGTGCCCTACTGCTTTGCTTTCCAATACAGCAAGTCCGATGATGGAACTGTCCATGTGTCGGACGAACAGGATATTTATTCTGCGGAAGCCGCTGCTATGGTCGACGAAGATGACAGCGGACAGAATGCGGTAGGTCCAACCCAATTGGCCGCTACCTCGGAATATTAGCTAATTGGTTGGCTCCAGGACCATGGCGACATAGACGTACCAGATGGTGCTGAGTTCACCTCATTTAATGTTAACGCGAATGGCGACGAGGAGATTCCTGGCTTTATCACGAAGGACCTGGACAATAAGACAATCGAGCATCTCTTCATTGTTCTCCACGGGAGGTTAAGAAATGGAAATGACTACTGGAAGCTTCTCAAAGAGTCCATCGAAAATGCCAGAGAAGACAACTTCTCCGGAACGGACCGCAAAATGGGAGTGCTTGCACCGCAATTCTTCTCTACGGAATACAACTCTGGCCAGTACAAGGACAATCAACTGGCCTGGGATGACTTGAATGCTTGGCAACCAGGTGGCCAGGCTAATCATCCCTCAGGTACAAACCTTACCTCTTTCGATGTCATAGACGGCCTCGTCAAGATTCACTCGGACAAGAACAAGTATCCGAGCCTCAAGAATGTCACCGTTGTTGGTCATGGTGGCGGTGGTCAGCTTGCCCAACGGTACTCCGCTTTGGGTAACGATGCTCCTGATAATGTCCACATTCGGTACATTCATGGCGATGCCTCGTCGTGTATGTACTTTACTGAAGACCGTCCAATTGTCCCAGACAACGACACTTCAAAGGACTCATGTGGTCACTACAATACCTGGAGATATGGCTTCGACAAGTTTCCCGGCACAGGAGACAAGCAATTGACGCCAAAGGAATATTTCAAGCAATACCTCACTCGAGACGTTGTTTCGATAGTGGGACTCCAAGATACAGGCCACTCTGGGGATACGAGTTGCATGGGGAGAGTGCAAGGAGGCACCAATCGGCGTGCTCGAAACTTGACTTGGTATCGATACATCAATGAGCTCGCTCACACCGACGAAGACCTAGAGGATTTCCCTAATTCTTTCGAGAACCTCCCTGACTGGAGCGATGTGGTGGATGGAAAGAGCCAACTGCGGCTTGTTGTTGTTGAAGATGTAGCTCACAATGCGGAAAAGCTCTTCCGTGGGGATCTTGGGCGAGGAGCGCTCTTTCACGATGGTTATATTGATGGCGGCTGGCGTCCCACGGACAGCGACAGTGATGAGGTATAACGGCCACATAGAAAGCAATAGAACATAGAGCCAGCTACTATGATACATTATGGCAAGTTCTACTTGGCCAACAAAACTTTCCCTCTTAGTCAAACAGGATTGGAACTGTAAAGATTGGTAGATTGTGTGGCCGGATTATGGAGCGAACATGTTCTGTTCGCATATACTGTATGCTCATTGTGTAACAAATCATATTTTTAGTGCCTTAGCTTTCTGGCATCGGTCCAGATTTTCATTTGCGTCCATATTAACTTAGGTTTGAGCCAATAAGTATTATTGTTGATGATATACTCTCCCCGGAGAAGGGAAATTCAACATTTTGAAGGGTATGATTAATAAGGTGCCGAGTCAATGAAGAATGGGTGTCTTCGATTTCCCAATCTAAAAGTTACTTATATACAAGCAAACCTTGGAAAACTAACAGTATATCAACAAGGCGGAAAGGTAGACTCCAGGGCTGAAATGCTCCCGAGGTCCCCGGGAGAGAAGTCTGTCCCAGATACAGAAAATATTGCAAAGACATGCGCTTTCATCACAGTTTATATGGTGATAGAATATTCAGGATAAATTAAAGACAACTTCAAAGGTTTTTTGAAGGGTTTCTGCTTGACGATTGGCACTCCAAGGGCTTGAAGTCTTCGGAGTGAGCTGGATGTCGATAAGGGTTGATATTTTTACGATAGCTTGTTAGTAATTCTCGTTCAAAGGCATAACCTATTTATATAGTTTCAAGATTGTAGCAATACTATACCTTGCTGTCGAAATACCAAAATGCCAAGTGCTTATAACTGTATCACGTGTTTGCTTTGTCAGTCAGGAGATGCTTCAACGTCAGATGTTTAACTTGTCCAAAACATAAACGTGTCGCGTACCGAGTACAACTAAGAAAGTTCCCAGCAAACAATTATTCCGCGGGAACCAAGAATATTCGAGATGTTGGAACTCATCAGGCGACTTTTCCGACGCCAAAAAAGCCTCTACGGGCTAGACCATGCGGTCCTCAATGTGGTCCTACCACTTCAAAGTATGTGGATGAATATGGGATACTGGGAAGTGAGTGGAGCCATTGAAATATTTTGCATACTCTGCTAAGCCAAATCAGCATACATCAAAGTTTCCAGAGGCCTGCGAGTCTTTGCTAGTTGAAGTACTACGTGCAGGCCTTCTAAAAGACAGAAGCCAAATCCTGAAACTACTAGATGTCGGGTGTGGATGTGGTGATTCATCACTTTATCTCACTCAGAAAATACAATCAGGTTCCGAATTCGTGCCCAGTCGTGATAGCAATTCACAAGTTGAAGCCCGGGAAATCACAAGTCCAAGGTCGATCGACACTTACATTGGGGTCACCCTGGTGCCTGAACAGGCAGCATTCGCACAGCAGCGGATTGATGAAAGCCGAAAATTGAATCAAGACGCTGCAAGTGGGCTTGCCAGAGTTTTCTGCGCTGATGCTGCCGATCCATCTAACTGGCCTGGAGAGTTGAAGGACTCTATTTCCGACATGGCCGACACATCAAGTGATCCCAAAGTAGGTACATGGGTTCTAGCTTTGGATACGATGTATCACTATCGCCCCTCGCGCCTCCCGCTCTTCCAATATGCCAACTCTACTCTTAATGCCTCGATTATGGCGTTTGATCTGATTCTGGGGTCTGAAACGTCTTGGAAACAGCGTCTCTTTCTCCGATTGACGTGCTGGCTCACTAGGTCACCATATGGGAATTTCGTTTCTCAAGAGGAATATAAAAATCTTCTGATTAAGGGAGGGTATGAGCCTTCCCAAATCGAAATCAGGGATATATCGGGCCATGTGTTCCCCGGTCTCGTGAATTTTCTTAACCAGAGAGTCAGAGAAGGAACACCGTTCGGTCTGAATGTGAGCAAATTTCGTGCAGCTGAATTGCTGTTTGGCTGGTGGGCAAATACAGGAGTTATTAGAGGGGTAATTGTCACTGCCCACAAATCATGAGCGCGATGAATGACAAGTCTTCACCGGGACAGTATTCGATGAACAGTCTTGCATACTTGGCCAAATTCATATTATCTACATGTGCCAGTGAATGGATGTACTTATCCATTCCACATTATTAAGCAGATCTTTTGCAATTTCATTAGCTTCTGGATATTCTCTATCAGACAGGAATACCATCTCAACCATGGAATTTAATTCAATTCAACGCTTCATCAACCCAATGCAACCTAACTTAACCGGAATTCTATGCTCTAAACAATTCTCTATCATGACTGATCTTTCGCGCAGCAATTAGTTCAATTTAGATTATTAATCATTCCCCCGAATTATGATGATCGGGACGCAAAGGATACTGTTTTCAATTACAAAATATTTGGTTCATTTATTCCTTCAGCCGAGGCATCACTGCATATGACAGATCTGTTGGAATCATGTTGAAAATATGCGCCAATGGTATCTCCAGTCGACCGTAAAAGGGGAAATAAATAGTTTGGCCCTCCACACCACGTCAATCTCCTCCACTCAGAGCTTCTCTATTGCAAATTCCAACTCAACAGCCTCACCTTACGACTGCGCACGTTCCATCCCGTTCGGAAGTACATAATATCCAACTATAAACGCCCCGGGTACCACGAACAACTATATTTGAACATTTTGAAACGAACAAAAAGCTACCATGGCAAAGTAGGCATACCCAGGGAAGAGAATATTGTTTATACCGTAAATATGTACTAACATTTCTCTCCTAGCCAACCGTTACATTCCGCTATCGTTCATTGGCCGCTTGCCTTGATCATCTCCGCCCATGGATTCGACGCATTGCAACTAGGCTTGCCATTTATCCCCAAGGATATTGTCAGCTACCTTCCTACAACCACCGAGCTCTCCATCATTTCATACTACATCCTTTCTCTCGGTCTCTTGACCGGCCTCGCGGCTGTTGCTACTGGTATCTACCAGGCCAGCCGCCTCGTGGCCAGACTAGGTGGTGTTTATGATGCGGAAAAGAAGGCCATTAAGCCTAAGGTCAAGACACTGGTTGCCCACGCTGCTCTGAACGACATTGTTCTCCTATCCAGTGCCGCGTACTGGCGGACACGTCGGGAGGCAGGAGGTGCGGCTTCTGTGCCAGATGCGACGATGCTGGCAGTCGGCGTTGCCCTCGGTAGCATCCAATTGTTTGCTGCTGGCCTCGGTCGCAGCTTGGTGTACAGCGCTGGAGCTGGAAAAGCGAAGAAGTCGCAGTAAATGCCAGTTGTCGCAAATCTTGCGTCTCAAAGACACGAGAGATTTTCGTATCATGATGTTCATGTTGATAATTACCACCTGATCGATTCCCGGGATATTCAATCGAGTATATAGCACGGTCGGAAATGAGAGGATGCCGTGCGAACAGGAATGTTGCTGCACATTAGAAACCTCGTTTTCAAATAGAGACGTCACGCTTTTAAGAATTGCGGGCAACTTTAACCGAGATTTAGCGGGGATACTCACATCTTTGTATGAAGTTAAATTTCAAATTCCGATACATTATTTCGATTATATGATTCTGCTATCCGATACTAGGTGGTCTCTGTCTCTACCTATAAGAATGCCAGAACGAGCCTCTTATCTAAACAACCGTGTTCGTAGCATTTGATGAAATAAAGATCATCCTAGAGGGCGCAAAATGGAAAATATCTCACACTTCACGCCCTCTTGCTCATGAAACCATCCCAATACATGATAAGGCCATTAGATTCGTCCCCACAGCTTGAAAGTGCAGATCCAGAGTCAGAGCCATCTCAACGGAACCAATCCGATCTACCCGGTCTACCCCCGAAAACGCCAATAAACCCCCCTCCAGGGCTGGTATATTCGAGCCCCGCAGAGTCGCGCGAATATAAAATGAAATATTACACATCCGAATGAGATAGCTAATACCTCTCCGCTATTCCCAAAAAACTTCTACGGCGAAATCATAATGTCCCTGCCCTGGAAAAGACTCATCCGGTTCATAGCGACAGATGGCCGCACCCTCCGCGGGGAACCCATTCTCGAGAATCCCAAAATAGACCTAGGATTCATTACCGAAGCAGATAGACTTCAGGCACGCATCATCGAGGGCGACGATATCTACGACACGACCGGAAGTACGCGCGTCACGGATGAAATTGTTACCGTGAAGACTATCCTAGGCCCGCTGGCACAGGAAGACGTTCCCATTTTGCGCTGCGTGGGGTTAAATTATGCGAAGCATAGTGAGTGTTTCTCTCATTCTCGTATCATAATTGCTAAAGCTTTGTAATGCAATAGTTAAAGAAGCAGGACGTACTCCACCACCATTCCCATTCATATTCTTCAAACCAAACACAACAATTCATGACCACGGCAAACCCGTCGAAATCCCGCAAATTGCCCAGGATGAGCAGGCAGATTACGAGGGCGAACTTGTACGTCTCCCCCCGTCCAACCAAGCCAGAATACTTCACATGCATGCAACGCTAACAAAAGGCAGTGTCTCGTCATAGGTCGCGATGCCAAAAACGTTTCTCCCGACGAGGCACTCTCGTATATTGGTGCCTATACGGTCGGAAACGACATCTCCTCGCGAAAACTGCAGCGAGATGCCGCTCTCGCGGGACGGGTACCACAATGGGGGTTCTCGAAGGGCTTTGACACATATGCGCCTCTGGGTCCGTGTCTTGTTGCTGGGAGCGAGATTGCAGATCCTAGTCAATTGCTACTGAAGACTGTCGTGGATGGGGAGATCAGGCAGGAGGAGAGCGTTTCTGATTTATTGTTTGATTGTGCGTACTTGGTTAGTTATTTGTCGTCTGGGACGACGTTGCAGAAGGGGAGTGTTATTATGACAGGGACGCCTGGGGGTAAGCGCATGCATGTTTTGCCGATATCGGCTTATTGGTACTACCTATGGGTCATTTTTATTGGCTGTACTGACTGGATTGTGCTTAGGTGTTGGGGCTGGGCTGAGCCCACCGCGATATCTTGTTCCTGGGACGCAGATGGATGTGTCAATTTCGGGGATTGGAACGTTGAGGAATGATGTCGTCTTTGCATGAGGCTTCATTGATCGCAAGTACTAGTAGATACGGAATGGGTGATGGGAACTTAAGGGAATGGAACAGAAGATACATAGGTATTGGTGAAACCGCGATATTACATTTCTACTAAGCTAGGTAACTTGAAAAGGTCGAAAAGCGACAAGTCCACCTCAAAGAGATGACCTAACGTATATAGTATTATCTACTATCTACTAGTATTGAACTTTTTATCTATTTTCTTAATACTAGTAATTATAATCTACTGGGGATTCCAACTGCTTTCTTGAAAGTGCCCAGACCTAGGCCTGGAGCCAATGCTGTTATCATCCGCCGCCGCCTGTTTGCAGTGTATTCAGCGCCTGTTCTATTCGCTTGCGGTGCCTTGTGCTCGCTGTAATATCTGGTATGTGTCGCTCGTGAGCCCCGCTAGATTACAGATTGGTCACTCCACTTGTTCTGTCCGAGCCGCAGTCGACCGTCCACGATATCTTCCATTTTCACACGAGTAATCTGTGCAGACTGACTCATCTGGCTGATTTTGGTGTACTCGGCTGCAGAACCAGGACGCTCGAGCCTTGGGTCAATCTTCTCAGCACCGCAATATAGCAAGGGTAAAATGGATGACTTCCACAAGCCGAGTCGGTGTTGTCGGTTCTTCATCACCGTCGCGATCCAGAAGACAAAACCAGATACAAGAAGCACAGACGGGAAAGTCAGCCACTGCCAAGATACCTTGACGAAGGCTTGGGAGATCATAACTGTGCCGCCAGCGCTTGCATTGCTGGTTTGCAGAGTGTACTTGGTGAGAGCCGCAGCCATGTCCGACATCAACGGAACAAGGCCGTAGTCGATGACTCTGGTGAATGCAGGCATAAAACCAGCGCTGTTTCCAAAATTAACAGTGGGGCCATGGGCCCACAACAAGGTAGTATTGTTGAAAGCGTAGCCTTTCCAAGAGTATCCAACAAATGGACTATTCTCATACAAAGTACGGAGAGAATGAAACCCACTGTGAGCCCAATCTCCCACGATCGCTCGCAGACAGAACATAAATTGCTCAGTATCGGCAAAGTTCCCCGTAGGGAGCTTGTGAAAGTTGAACGGACCGAGCCGATTAGTCGGTCTCCAGCAATCAATACCACCGTACCCGTCCGAATTAGGATCGTCATTTGAAATTTTACTGCCAAACCGCTGCCCGTAGTCAACCGATGTTATATTGACTTGTGGCGTGCCAGAAGTGACAGAAACGTTATATGTCTTCAGACAGGAGGAAAGAACGCATGCTTGGACGCTTTTAAGGCGGATGTTGCGGACCAACTCGGTGATGTTTGCATTGGTAGATTCGACTTCAAGTTCGGCATGCGCGAAAGAATAAATTGGATAAGGAACCCCCAAGGCGGACTCCAGTCGTTTAAAGCCAAGGTTTCCCCATATGACCCCTGTGGGAATGGTCATGTAATTCCCGTACTTTCTAGTGAGATGTTCAAGCACAATGGTGCCATTTCCCCCGTAGCCAGCATTCACTTGGCAGTTATACTTTATGCCGTAATTTACGGCATCGTAATCGTCAAAGTCATCGGGAGGTTCTGTCCATTTGTCACAGTCATAGAGTGTAGATAAGTCGGTTACATCCTGGCATTTACTGCAAAATCCCAGGGACTGAAATTCGGGCCATGTACAGTTTCCAGACGGGCAAGTAGGATTCACTGCAAAATCCGTGTTCCATAGAGCGGCATTGTAGTACTGCTCTAATAAGGTGTAGTTTGCGTTTGGCGCAAAAGTTAGCGCTTGGGCCATCGTTGCTTGTGTTGAGCTACCTGGAGTTTGTTGAACAGGGTAACTCAGAATCTGCTGTACAAATGGGTCTAAAGCCATCGAAAGTACGGTGATAATAGCCCCCAGGGAGGCAATCGAGAGTCCGCGGTGCTGGAAGAGAAGATACAAAGCGCCGAGCGGCCCTCGGCTTGCATCGTCGAAGGACTGCATGTTTAAGACGGGCTGATCCCGATGCCGAAACCAGATCCATTTCAATTGACCTACCGCTCCGGCTACCACAAAAAGTAATGATGATCTGGACGCTGTGGCTAGCAAAGAGATGATTGAATTGAGTGTCAGCCCGTAAGATAGATTAGGTGACGGCTTGTGGTCGTAGGTTCTCAGAATAATGATGATTGCAATAAAACATGCGAAACTGAACGCCATGGCGAGACACTCGAGAAGCCATGTATCGTCAAGTGAAGCCCAGCCTCCATATTTGGAGGGAGATGGCGCCTTGGTATTTGATTGATCATGATCAGTCCTCGCAACGAGGGATCGCGTTCGAGGATCATTGTATTGATGGTGATCATCGAAACCAGTTATTGTGTTCTGCGAACCCACTGGAGAAGATGCTCGGCTTTCAGTAGAGCCCACTCGAGGGTTTTGGTAGTAGGCGTAAGTCGTCGTAGAATCCTTCCGACACTCCATATTTTTGGTGGTGGATGGAGGAAGGTCATCGTTTTCGTGTTCGGGGATCGCTCTTATTATAACCTCCAGATTGGCAGCGCTAATGGCTGCGCAGGGTCTTCACTTTCCAGCCTCACGTTAGAAAAACCAAATAAAGTGAGCCATCAAGCGCTTGCACGATAGTGACACAGCCTAACGCTCGCCAACATGACCCTGGCGCTTAGTAGTCTTTCGCATCTATTTCGGCCAATTGAGGAAGAGGAGGAGGGGCGGGTACACCTCTTGGCTTCCAGTTGGACCCACAAGACGGGCGCCAAAGGAAATTCGGATTGGAGATGTGGTAAGGGACAGCGTCATACTAGATTTTTGGAGGTTTATTATCTTTGAAGGAAATTAACAGGATCGACCACAAGTAGACTGCTGAATGCCCGCGTGGACCCGTTAACTACCCGTTAGTTACTCGCACCGAAAATTGAGGTCTGTTCGTATCTACCAAAACACCTTTTAGGCTCCCTCTAGAAGGGATTCATAGGATCACAGGTGCAGACTATATTTCCATGCCCATTCCATGCTACAGAACGGGGAATTGATGGCCCGATGAATATTCATCTTCTGTGTTATTTGATTGGCCAAAACCATTCTCCTTCCAAGGTTTTAGTATTTGTCGTTATTCATCACCACACCCAGCCAACAGGATCTTTAATCTTCCAAAAGGTATTCAAAGTAAAAGCGCCGCTCCTGGCAATGAACTGCGACCAGATCCATATCAAGAAGACTTTTTCGGTGTGGAGGCTCCAATGGTGGTGAATCAACCGCAGACATCTCGACTCAGTTTGTATCACTGTGGAACTGTCCGTCTTCTTCCACTTCTGAGTTTCGATCTTCGGGGTTGACCAGAGCCAAATACGGACTTGCTATTTGGTTGCATGCTTCCCAAATCCGTCGACGATTGGCAATTCCCATGAAAGGGCCATGTAATCCCCACCGAGGGGTGGTAATATGGTATGCCCATGCAAAGAAATGCGAGAGCGATTTGCCGGGCATCTCTCTAGCATTATAGCTGGCTGGGCTGGGAAGGTCTTCGAAGAAAGAGTGAACTTCGTAGAACCATGGCAAATCTGTCTCAAATCGCTGCCGCCAATGCGAGAAACTAGTACGACCCAATCCACGTCGTATATGAGGCGAGGCTTGCATGAGGTTTAAAAGCGAGCGAGGCTGGAGTGCCGAGGTGATGATCAAGATTAATTCAAGCGGGAAGTGTGCAAACGGGTCATCCATCAATTTCAAGTTACAGATAGCAATGTCCGGTTCAAGTTCTGATTTGGGAGAGTATATTTCGCGCCACATATCATCAATAGCATTGATGGCGTGATGGCTTCGCTTTCCAGGATCTGCAATGAAGAGCTCCTCTCCCGGGTTCGCAAGCCAGTATTGATCGTGAGGTAGCTCTGGCTCTCCATATGAGATATCCAGCTGTGCATCACTCTGCAAATCGCGGAAGACCCTCCACAGCACATCTTTGTCAAGATCACCACCGGGCACGTTCAACTCCCAGTCACCATCGAGTAGCGGTTTGGCTTTTATTTGGAAACCTCGCTGGAATACGACAGTCTGTTTGAGCAACTCAAAGCACTTGGGGTGAAAAGGAAAGAGTGGGTGGTCTTCGTTCTGATCGTAAGCCACATAATCGTCCAATCCGTCGGGCGCGCTAGAATCGCTGCCTGGCTGGGCAGAGACCCTGCCGAATTCGTCATCACAGCCAATGTCAGAAATAAATGCATTGCTGAGAAAAGGATAATCACTATTCACGCCAAGGCATTGGAGATTATTGGACCATGTGGCATCCTCTTTGGAGATGATCGAGCAATCATAGGTGCCATCCTCATCTTGGCTAGACAATGATTCGTTATCGAGATTGTCTTCACCAGCAGCAGTTTCTTCGTTGAACCTCCGAAAATCGATTCGGCCATTCAAGGGGTCCGCAGCTACCAATGCATCGAAGTCAGCTTCGCGTTGCTCTCGCCATAAGTACCGGGCTGTGCGTGGTTTTCTAGAAACAAGACGCTCTCCTTGGAAGGTAGACCCGCACAAGGCGCAGTAATAATCCCATGATCCCATGTTGACCTTGATGGTTTTTCGATGTCTCGTAAGAGCGAAAAAAAATTGGTGCCGCGGGGAGGCTCAAGGAAGCGAATGAGGCCAAGACACGGTATCCACCACCGCGGGCTCTCAAATCCAGATTGGTTGATGCTAGCGAGTAGAGTATCTTGGCATTGGGGGCTGAGTAAAAGAGTAGTTATTGGTAGGCGCACCAGCCTTGAGGAGTAGTATAGGCGACATCAAAGCAGACACACAGCAAGACTGGTTTGAATGGACGCTTAAACTAACGTTGAATGTAGCCATTTTCGGCTTGCAATTTACCATCACTTGGCGTTGTAATGTAGTAGTTAGTAGATTAGATACTCCACTCTTATTTCAGTTTTTAAGTTGATATACTATTACATAGTAACTCGTGCGATTTTAAGCATAGGTAGAAATTACAAACTAGTCAAGAAAGGCATAGTACTACACCGGCTTGAGCCACCTTATATCATATTTGAAGGTAAAATGATGTTGAAACATTGAGACAATTCGCAAAAGCTCAAGGTTTCTCAATTTTCTAGCTTGCCATCCACCACCGCCCTGTTAGCTTTCCTCTCTGTTCGCCAGTATTTCGATTTGCGAATACACCCTGAGTTCAATTCTACAAGTCTTTCATACATCTCCAATGCCCGGACGAAGACCTCCCACTTGATAGCACCGACTAGTAGCTCACCCACTAAGAGAGTTGGAATACTAGCAAGAGCACTGGGTCATGGTCCCTTGGTCTCCGAAGTAGCCTGCCTCTCCCCAGCCTGCACGACGAAAAGGAGCCACCAACACCCTCTAAACCGGCAAGAGCTGCAACAGGTTGTGACTGCCCAAGGGCACACGCATTATGCGTTGGAAGCAACCAACGGCGCACAAATGGAGCATGCTATGTCTCAGTCCTCCCGCCTGATTTTTGGGGCTTGCCGGGGCAAGCCCCGCCGATCATTGATATTTTAGCAGCTATTGATTTCTTGGATGATCCTTCTGGGGCTGAGCACCTGGGCTTCAGACTGAACCTCGATTTCCACGTCTGCATCGCAAATTGTACGGTGACTTCAGATAGCGCAAATGCGTGTCAAATATAGCGCAAATGATGGAGGTGAGCGAATACGACCCGTCTAATACCGCGGAGGTGAGCGATGTCACACTCACGAGCCCTGACAGCTATGGTAAGTGAGTGGCGGGCTGAGAAAGTGGCTGTGAAACAGGGGGACTTGGAGCTAGAATTTCTGGAGGCACCCATATTCCTTTATTGTACGGATTACGCTACCTAAATTGCCATTTGCGAGCTACGAATTACAGCAGCCAAGTTTCAGGCACCAAAGTCAATCAATAGTTCAGCCAGGAAAACTTAAATTCAGATCAGACCAAGCTAAGGCTGTCATTTGACACAAGTCTCAAAGAATATCCGTTTCCAATTTGCTAAAGATAGATACCGGAGCTATTTGGATTTTCTTTTCCCCTTCACTTTTTCGTTCAAAGGCATAGTCTCGTAGAAATCATCAGTGCCAGCGCATATCAGGAAAAGGCATCTCAAACGACCAGCCTAGTCCTGATTGGATTGTCAAGATGCGCATCGAGTTCTGGATAGGCACGGTGTTGGGGTTTTTTGGTTGGATGGGGCCATCAAGGTAGTATTGTCACAGGACTCCGAAGAGAAGCAGATTCTATGAACAGGCAAAGGTGAAAAAATGATGCAGCCCACTGGGGGCGCAAAATGGTGTAGAAAAATGGATGTTATCCAAAAACGAATGGAAGATAAAATGAGAAATGAAACAGTTGGAGGGGGCCGAGAATCGACGCGCGATTCACGGAACGAAGAGAAGATAAGAATAAGTCATAAATCGAGCCAGCGATACAATCTACCAGAGATTTTCCCATGTTCAGAGTGAAGCGATCGACGAGACACTTTAGTTGTTGATGGACCAGGTGACCTTGTCGATACGGCCCGCGGAGAGATTGGCGAGTTCGCCGAAGAGCTTGCGGGACAGATCGATAGAATCGTTGTCGCAGCCCATGCACTTGTCAACGACCGTGCCGGTTTTCGTGACACCGTTGTACGAGATAGTGACAGTCTTGCCACAGTCGGCATCGGTCATGACGCCAACGGGCAGGGCTAGGACGGTCTCGGCCTCACCATCGTTGGTAGTGCCGCAAGAGCTGGGGTTGGTGGCGAGGGTAGCGGTGTCGTAATAGGTCGCCTGACCCTCGTGCGAGTCGCTGGAGGTGGAGCTGGTGTCGGTGGAACGCTGGGTGGTCTGAACAGCAGCGGCGGCAGTGGTGGTAGTAGAAGAGGAGGACTCAGAAGAAGACTCGACGGCGGGAGCAGCAGCAGCGTTCTGGGCCTGGACGGTGGCCTTCTCGGTGGGCTGAGCGACAGGGGCAGGGGCCTGAGTGGTGGAGGTGGTCGGGGCAGCCTTGGCCTCCTCCTCGACAGGAGCGGCGGAGGAGGTAGTCTCAACTGCAGCAGCCGGGGTGGTCACAGCGACGACAGTCGCGGTGCCAGTGGGATTACCCTGGTTCGGGTAGATGGTGGTGGTGACATCGACAGTAGTCCAGACAACGTCGGTGACAGTCTCCCAAACAACAGCGCGCTTCTCGACGGGAGCAGCGATACCGGTAAGGGCAAAGAGAGCGCCAGCAAGGGCAAGAGTCTTGGTGATGGGAGCCATTGTAAAAGAAGGCGGATTCTTTCAGAGAATGTCGAGGGTTGGTTTGTGTATTGTGTGGAGGGTGATTTTTGCTTAAAGACAGGTCACTGCACAGCAGTTTAGGATTGAACGACTCAAAGGAGTGTGAGATCGAACAAGACGGCGAAGGAGGGAACCGTTTAGGAAAGTGGTGATGGAGATGGGAGGAGGAGAGGAGGAGGTTGAGAGAAAGGGGGAGGTGGTGGACTAAATATTCACTACTCACTGCACTACCAGTGGTACATCACGGTACTCCACCGACTACACTCCACTTCTTCCTCTCAACTACCCACGGTTTGATCCAAGCCACTTCCACTTCCCTTTTGACTCCACTCGAGCATTCCGAGGCATTGGCTTACGAGATTTCTTCCTCAAAAGGATACGAGTAAGTATCTTTTGTTGATTCTCGATCCTAGTCAGCGTACCTGACCCGGAGGCCCCGGGACGATGGTCAGGAACATTGCTGATTGGGACAATAGAGTTGCGCCAACGGAGAGTAGCGCAGGGGCAAAGGCCAATTGACCTTCGTTTCCAGTGCTGCCCATTCACAGACACCTCCTGGCCCTCCTAACCCCAGTGGAGCCTAGCTGGACCCCGGCTGAAGGAGCCGAAGCCAACGGTTATACCTACGAGTACACTAGTCATGGTCTTAGCCATGTGCTAACCAAGATTGAATACATACCCTTTTTCGCCCATGAGAACGACCAGACAAAATACTCTCGTCACCCATTGTCCGACCAATTTCTGTTCAGGCACATATTTGCAACCGGCCCAATTTTCCTGACCACCTTGCGAACAGCGCACCGCCTTACCTGTCTTCTGCAGCCCCTGTGCGGGTCCCTGCGCCCAATCGGGTCTAATCGAATGAGACACGATCTCATCCTGGTCGAACAGGTAAACAGCGAATGCCACTCGTTCGTTTCTGCAGCTGCAACGGAGCAATGCCGACGCTCATCCCGGCTGTCTATTCGTAAAGTGGCCGGCCCCCGAATGAAATGGAATGACGTTGCGGAGTTCAACGTTCTGGACCTGTTCCCCTCTCGTCCCATTCTTTTCTCTTTCACCGAGCCGAGCAATTTTTTCGTTCGGTGGGTCCGTGGCTTAGAGTGGCGATCGTCCACATGAAACCCCAGGTCAGATTCTGGCCCTGACAGAGACACTGACGCAGTCAGGTCAGGTCAGGGCCCGACAGGTACAGTCAAAAAGGGGCACAAGATGGAGTGAAGAAAATAGATGCTCCTCATCCTCCCCTCTTCCAAATTGCATCTGCTGTGATCTCCGACCTGTCGTCCTAGCCATTTCCCACCACACCTTCCACAGGACCCAGTTGCTTTCTGCTTTCGATCGTGGCGTCCGACATGAAACGCACCCGATCGCCAAAGCACAATTCTAGACCCGACCGAACAGGAGCCACCAGGACCCCTCCCCGGGCCAATCCCAGTCCCGGCTCGCCTTGGGTGCAACCCTGTCGGGAGTGCTGGTTGGCATCCTATTTCTCTTTTTCGTGCGGTGGAGTCCCTTCCGTAGGAGGGAAGACTTCTCCGCCAGTTAATTTCGCTCCACTCATCCGACGATCACCCCGGAATAAGAGTGTGCGACCGTGGTTGACAGCGGCACAAAGATGGCCCTCCTTGCCCTGAATTAGAGGGGATGGAGTAGAGCGGGAGAACAAGAAGAGAGGAGCAAATATGTACGCAGTACTCCGTACTCCGTATGTCCTCCGTCAATCTAGAACAGTGAGGTGTGGCAGGGTGGGGTTCTGGAACGCCATCGGAGGAATTTGGGAATGTCAGATCACACCGAGGACTGAGCCTGACAGTACAAGTGGAATGCGGGTGAGAGATGATCGGAATGCGACAATCCACCTGGGCATCTCATCTCCGAGGCGTTAACTGTCACTGTCGCAGATCTCAGACATGTTTGAAGATGAGCCAACCTTTGAATATGCTCACGCTTAAATTGTATGGACAAGTCTATACTTTGAACAAAGGTAAAGATAAATGCGAGCACTAAGAATAAGAAGCACTAACTCCAGACCCACCACATAAAGAGAATAGATAGAAATAAACCACAATGCCACCCTCGATGCATATCCAAAGTCTAGATCCAATAAGATGCATACACCAAGAAAACGCCCAACCCCAACCAATGCCTCCGAAAAATCCCTCAATGGCCACCACAAAAGGAAACTCCAAAGAACTTGATTTCGAAGCAGAATGGAAAAAAGAGCCCCGCGTGGCAAGTCGACAACCGCAAAAAGAAAGAGATTCCCCCCACCACGTTGCAATCCCGGCAAACCTACCAACTCCAAAAGAACACCCTCTCCACGAAGAACCAAACTTGATTCTCTTTTGGAGGAACAGGAAGAAATGATTTTTATGGGTTGCCGAAGATGGCTCGGTCAATGAGGGCAAAGATGTTGCGCCATTTACGTATTGCCTCCATTCAACTGAGTTTTTCCCTTTTATCCGGACTCTTGTTGGATGTGTCAGCGCCGGAATTGGATATGAATACGTTGGGGCATATTGAGGGAGAAGTTCAATATACTCGTAGTACTAATAGTAGCGGGAGAGCTATGATACTTCCGAGGGAAATATATGCAGGTGATGCCAGAGAGAGAATGAGCAGGTGTTCCAGTAGTCAACTTATTATATCCTGGTACTAAGCTGAACTGGCCGTGATTCACAATCTTCAAGTTGGAAGGAAACGTATGGTACCTAGAGAGCTCTTTTCAATCAACTCACACTACAAACGACAGTAATTGTACTAGTACTCCAGAGCCGCGAATTTTGCAACCTTTGGCAATGTACGAGATCATACTTCTGAGCTTTGACTCCCGATCTGGCCAACAATCGCTACTATATGGACTATACCTCATGCAAGATATCATCTTACTAGGAGCTTGAGACACTTGGATGCTTACCAAATCGAGAATATAGGGCTGGCTCCCGGGCACTCTGATCATTTCTCAGGCCTCAATGAAGAGCAAGCTATATCCCAAAGCATGAGCAAATTCACACGAATATACCAAAATGAGGGAGGCTTAAACTCTTGCAAGGATTCAAACCTCATGGACATTCCTCGTCCCCATATATCTGGATTCCAACAGCCCATTCATTCGAAGCTCAAAATGATAGCAATGGTAGCAACAATCACGACAATACTTACTAGTATGAGAACAAAGGTCGCAGGTAATATTGGTTTAGTCAATCCATATGATATCCATTTCTTTGATGGCCTAAGTAAATACTACTAGTAAATACTGCTACCATGGTGAACTTGAAAGAGAGAGGGTGAAAGGGTGTAGTACACCTAGTATAGATCCACGGATGTCTGGCCTGCGGGAAGGCACAGGTGAACTCACGGTCACTGCTTGGACCGCAACAACCTTGGAACTCCCTCTTTTACTTCTACTTGTCATCGCGCCAGTATCATCTCTCACCCACAATCCCACCCCTTCCCCAAGTATTCCGAACTCAGTATCCACAGTATGCCGACCAATGACATTCGCTCACTCGTCACGCGAATCAGCGAGGAGCCAGACATCGCCATTTCCTGCGGCTCTTACAGCCAGCAAGTCCACCGGGCCATCATCAGCCTCAAGTCCGAAATCCTAGCCGCTACGTGTCGCCGGGAACATTTATTGTGAGACAAAGCCCACATATACCCATACATCCTCCAACTCACCATATGAAAATGGCTAATGAGATATGCATGGCTCAGGAAGGCGAAATCGGAGTGATCAACTTCCCCGACGCCGACCCCGAAGCAATCAAAAGATAATGGTCCAACGTATCTACGGAAAACGCTACAAACCCCGTAGATCGACTATGAAAGATGACTGTGACGATTGTCGCGCCCGATTGAGTTTGCAAGCCTATGCCGTTGCCGACAAATACATGATTCCCTCACTCGCCGTGAGCGCGAGAAATGAAAACAAAGCTTGGGTGGCAACCGCGATGGGTAAAAGGCCTGGGCACGCGCCGTGGAAGATATCTGGGAAGGACACGGATATTCCGGTCTCTATCCTGCCATCGAGAGACTGATAGCGGATGACATTGATCACATGCTTGAGGGGGAATGGCAAGCCTTAGTCAACAAGGGGATGAGGCTTGGGAGGATATCGGCAGATTTTATTTGCCGAATTGTCGAGAAGAACTTCGCTGCTTTCATTGAAGAAGACGAAGGGGAAGCAATCGCTGAGATGGAAAAGCTCGAGGATCTGGAAGATAAGATCGATGGTCTGGAATATACGGTCTCGAATCTGGAGCACGCGCTCAAGGGTCTGGAACATACGATCAAGAGTCAGAAATAGAGGATTGAAAGCTGCAGCTCTACCATCCGCAGGAAGTGCCAGTGACTGCTGGTAGTTACCGGTCAGATGGGAGTATCCTTGTGATCTTCGAGTTCAACGCCTAGTAGGAGACAATTCCCATCCAGTCTTCACTTCCGTGAGAATCAATTAAGTTTCAGCCATCATAAAAATGTTGTTGCAATACTGTTATCATTGGAGTCGAATTTCGTAGCTGTAAAAACGAGCGAGGTGACACGAATAATTCGAGAGAAACACCAAAAGATAGTTGGAAGGTCTAATTGCCAGATCTTCGAAGGAACGAGCTCAGTGCTCTTAGTAATGGTGCCGATATGTTGCTCGGGGTACCTGAAAAAAAGGATGATGTCCAGGTGTATCCCATGTGTGGGCACGGTATGGGCACCATCACCAGGTTTGCCACTGGCATACTAGTACTTATCACCGTCGCCGTTGAGCGAATTAAAGGCGACACCACGACAAGCACCGTCCAAGCTGCAATGATTGATCCAGTCTTGAATGCAATTGACCCTCATTCTATTTCCAGTTGGGCCAGGATTAAAACAAACAGGTCTTGGATTTTGCTGGACTGGCTGTGCCGTCTCGAATATGACACTGCCGCCTGGCAAGTTGCGAGTTGGGTGCTGGTCTGGTTATAGGCCTGATTCCATGATCAGTGATTACTAGAAGCCGACCTAACTCGTATTTAAGTTGTAAAAAAACTAAAAGGAAATGAAAAGAAACAAAAGATAATACTGTACTTTTTTACTTTTTGTTGACTTAATATGCTTCATTATCTCTATTTGGCTTGTCGGATGGCAAATTTTCAACTTAGTCATATCTCTTTATATCATTTCAAGACATGGATCGATTCCTCGGATACCTGATAGATCTCTATATAGCCATGAACAACTTCGAAAGATTTGCGGACCAGGAAATATTGCGGCTAATGCCATTATGGGCAAACCATGGTCATGACTGGGTTTTCATTTCCGGTAGTCTTTGTCCCAATCATCGTTTTGGCGTACCTGATCACACTACAGATTTTTTCATTATCTGCTCCAGCCAATTAATCTAGTGTTGAAAAGAAAATGAACAAAAGGATATCAATAAAATGTTCATAAAGAATGAATTGGAGTTATAAGATGGAATTCACATGCCCAGTGCACCCTGATGCTTGTAGTTCGAGAAACCTGAATTTCGTTGAATGAACCGAATTATAATAAGGCCTGGTTAACTCCCGGGGACAAGCACATTAACATATCCTTCACTAAACAGGTAGGTAGAGATCCCAGTTAGCGTTAGGGCTTCCAGTATCAGCTTGGACGCTACTGTATTTCCAACACCATTTATTCCCCGGTCTATAATGGGCACCGACACACGTTGTATCTGAGCTACAATACTCGACGCATTGTTGCAGAAAATCGAATTGACGCTCAGGTTGGATTTGTACAGCTCCTGCCGCGTGCGCTTTAGAAGCATTAGAAGATTAAAACTTGCCCAATGAGAATTATAGGAAATTGTGTACTTACATGTGTTACACATGGCTTGATAGCTCTTGCCGTTGGGGCTTGTGACAACAAATCCATTCCCAGGGCCTAAAAGTAAGTTAGTTTATTTGCAGTTCTTTCCAGTATCAGTTTCACAGCGACGCACAATTCTTGGTTTGAGCTGTTGTAACAGGCAGGGGAGTACTGCTAGAACCTGAGGAGCCAGTTTGAGATAGACTATTCTGGCACTTCTTGAGGGTGCCAGTCCGTTCCATGTAGACCTTTCCAGGCTGATCGCCAAGAGTCGGAGGAACAGAATCCACCCAATAGCACTTCCCCTGGTTAAATTGAGCCCCAACACAGTCGTCGCTTTTCATGCAAAGGTCGATACAGTGGGTTGGGCTAGTAACACCACTTATTGGTTCGTGATTAGGCCAGTTGGATGGGTACTTGTCGCAGTGATAGGTAATTTCTTCCCCGAAAAGAAGTCTTTCCTTGCCGTCGAACAGAGGACAGACCGAATTGTATTCGTCAGTCTGCGAAACCCTTTGGGCAATAGCTGCGGACCCAAGAAGGGGAATAGAGACAAAGAATATATTAAATTTCATTTTCGATTCGGATGGGAATTTCAAAATAAGACAAAACTATGAAATTGGAGATGAGGAGAGAAGCGTCTGCTCGAGAGTTAAATATTTATAAGTAATTTTAGAACCTAGCTTTTGCGATCGATTGATGAGATTGTGCAACGTAGCAGATAGGCGCACTATGCACGCGAGATAGATGCATTCACTAGTCTCATTCGTTGTGTAACAGGATCGACAGTGCATGGCTGGTGAACTACAGTAATTATTCTAGATAGCATCGAACAGATATTATTTGCCTTCGCGGGTTTCCTGAATAAATATGGTTCCTGTCGCAAAAACCTACAAACGGTGACCTGATTGGTACTAAAAATCCGGTTTTTCTAGCATACCTACGTGATGCACAGCTGTTGTTCCCTATCTTGTCAGGCCATGCAAAAATAATTGTTACCGCGCGTACGGTTCAAGTTACACAAAGCTACCCCATGCTTATAAGCACTTCAAGTTGTAGGATCACTCTGGTAAGGGATTCGCGGGCGACAGGCCTTCTCTGTTTCCAGCTCACTCTTCTTTAGAGACATTTTAATTTTGTAACTACATATGCAAGGTGTGGCCACAGTCTTCCAATAAATCATGCGTTGTATGACGCCCTTACATAGCATCCCTAAAAGAGGTCTTTAATGTTGAACCCTGTCTTGTATTGTTCTAGGAAAAAAGCTTCAGATTATCTAGATCTATACATACCTAAGTATCTAGAATCGGTCTCTAGTATTCCCTGGATAACCCGAAGAACAGCTTGAGGTTAGGAAAATACGATTATAGACTCTATCATATTAACACCAGCATGTCCAATTGGTTATTACGAATATCAGGGCCACTTTCGTAAACACCGAAGTGTATATTAGAAAGAGCCCTGGAGCCATGAAGGATAGTGTCGCTTAGTAGAGATGTGGTAAAGTTTGTTACGTACAAAGCAGTGTATAAATGAATTCATTTTGCTGCTGTGTGACTCTATTTTAGCAGCATGTAAAGTCCTTGCATTCAGTAGACCGAGTGGCAATTCTTACTGAATAGATTTCAGCTATATGCAGTGTAACAAGGAATATCCAAAGCGTCGAGTGCTCTATCATTCTTCAGTTGCGGCAGGGAGATTGTACTATATAATCCGAATGAGCCAACTTGACATCGAGGTTTACTTCATGCATGAAATAATTTGAAATGGGCATACCAAGCAGAAGTTTTCGGCGTGGCCATCACGGCTTTCCGCTGCTTGGACTTATTGCCTCCGGGCTCTTACTAGCGCCAGTCACTCAGGCTCGGTCCTGCCCAGCGACCGCGAATCTTCTGGCTTCACCAAAACAAAACCCCCAAATTGTGGTTGATCCCCAGTGTCCTACTGGTGAGAGGCCTAGTTCACCATAGCTTGAGAATTTTGGCTAATAATATAGATGACGGCAATATTTTTGTTACTCCCGACGGCGCTCATTGGGCCTACCAGTGCTGCTCGCATAGTCCAGACCGACAACTACTCCAGGGTGGTAATTCTATTGAAAATTCTGCAAGAGCTTGCGCAGAAAAGTGCAGCGCTGCAAATGGATGCTTAAGGTGAAGTCTCTGTACCTGCTGACGGTCATCCTTTGCTAATATTTGTCACTGGCAGCTTTGAGTACGTAGCTCATGGAATCTTAGAACCTTTGGGATCATGCTCGCTGTATAGCACAGGGGGATTCTCGACGGCAAAATGCGGCGACGATGAGCACGACTACGCGTATATCATAGCTCCTCCGGCAATCAACTCCCCTGATACCCTGACGATTCCTTGTCCTACTGAATGCCCTCTTGCTGATGGTAGAGAATATAAATCCAAAGGAGAAGTAAGTCGAGCTAAAAAGTATTGGATCATTTGGTTCTAACTTCTATTTTAGCTCTTCCATATGGACTGTGGAAAACGGCATGGAACCCAGATCATCCTGGAGAGCAATCAGCCAACGTTCAAAGAGTGCATAGATGCCTGCGCTAGTTACATACCCTGCCATAGCATTGACTATCACGCCAATAGCCAGAAATGTTATTTCAGCAATCACCATGGAGCACCAACTATTGCTGCCGCGGGTTTCCAAAGTGCTTACTCGCTAGGCTGTGCCGGAGCATGTGATAACTCAGGTTGTTGTGGAAATAGTGGCTCGTCAACTTCTTCACCAGTTTCACCCCCGATTACTGGTGGTCCTCCCTCCGGTGGTCCTCCCTCCAGTGGCGGTCCTCCCTCTGGTGGTGGCCCTCCCTCTGGGGGTGGCCCTCCCTCCAGTGGCGGTCCTCCCTCTGGTGGTGGCCCTCCCTCTGGGGGTGGCCCTCCTAGCTCTGGCGGTCCTCCCTCTGGCGGTGGCCCTCCCTCCAGTGGCGGTCCTCCCTCCGGCGGTCCCCCCTCCAGTGGTGGTCCTCCCTCCAGTGGTGGTCCTCCCTCTGGTGGTGGCCCTCCTAGTTCTGGCGGCCCTCCCTCTGGTGGTGGCCCTCCTAGCTCTGGCGGGCCTCAGCCGCTGTCCCCTGGTCAATGCCCCCCAGATGATGGTCAGCAGCGCTCGGTCGACGGAGTCACTTATAAGGTTTTTTGCAAGAAAGCGATCAGCACTGGTGATTTGACGAGACTTCAAAGTCAGACTGAAGAGTCCTGCGTCAAGGCATGCTCGGCTGCGTCTGACTGCCAGGGTGCGAACTTCAACACCTCCACCAAGGAGTGTGAATTGCACAGAAAGTGGAACGTCGAGCCCACCTACACAGGCGACACAACTTATTATATTGCATATATCCCTATCAGCCAGCGCTAAACTAGTGGAAAAACGATTTGTGGATACGAAACCCACGACTGGCTGGCTGGCTGGCCGAGATATCTGAAGACGAGTCGCACCCACATTTCTTCGGGATTTGGGATCATATGGTTTGTTTTATCATTTGTTTATCTATCAGAAGCCGCTTCAACTAGCTAGGACTTCTCTAGTTCATTTTTATAACCAAATTGCACTCATTATTGGAGATGTGCTCCAACTAAGGTTCACCTTTTTGTTCTCGAGTCCAGGGCTTCAAGTTCTTTTCCCGACTCTATTCTGAAAGACACATCTAGTCCTTATTCGGTTTTTTCTGTTGCAAATGCTTTGTGATGTTAAATGACCAGTACACACTTCGTGGCGATGTAATTTTCTAAAAACACCGGTATGACCATGGGAGTAATCCATGAACCGACGTTCCGAGTCAACGCTCTCATCAGGGGTTTGTTTCCACGCACCCGGGCAGCCGCCTGGGCAAGAAAATATAGGACTAAGCTGCTTCTACTTCAGTGCAGGGCAAGTGAATGATTAATACTAGTAGCTTACTTCTCTAAATACCTGCGGGCTACGAAATTAAAATAGCTCAAGTTGGCTCCGTCTGATAGGACCCGGAGAGATTCCAACTGCTCTAAACCCCATAGGGATCATGGTAACTACCATTTATGGAGGCGAAAAAGTGTCTGGATTCCAGGCAAGTGTGATACACGGTAATACGGAAATATCATTACTATACTATACTTCTACTACACAGAACAGTCTTAGCATGAACATCATTGACTAGAAAACTAACAAAGGAAATGCAAAACAAATAAAACCGCGCCAGATCCAGAGCAAGAGAAAAAAGACAAGAAACCATAAAGCTCATCATATAGGTACATCAATCACACATTGGGCAAATTGTAGAGGTGTGCCAAAGGGGTTGGGGGTAAAGGGGGAATGGGAATTGAGGAAGTACATGGGAAATCGTAGAAAATTTTGTTGGTAGGCCAGACCAGAGCTATTTAGCCCTGGCACATGATGCAAGCATCCTTGTTCTCGATGCTGCACTGCAGGACGGCATCGGAATAGATGTCACCCTCAGTCTTCTCAGTCTCCTCAGTTCCCTCGGTGGCCTCGCCGCTAGTCTCAATGGCAGTGGAGGCGGGGGTAGCGACAGGGACAACAGGGTCCGCGACCAGAGTGCGAGGGCTCTCTTGAGGGGCAGCGGCGACGGCGGCGGGCTCAGCACGGGGAACAGCGGAGTAGCCGGAGGAAGCGGCGCCACGCTTCTTGTACGAAGGGTTGGCACGAGCAACGTTGGTATCCTCAACCTTCAGTTGCTCCTGATCGACGGTGAACTGGATGGGGGCGGAGGCGGCCATAGTACGGAGGTAGTACATGCCGGTCTTCAGTCCCATCTTCCAGCCAGCGAAGTGCATGGAGGTGAGCTTACCCATCGTGGGCTCCTTCAGGTGAATGTTCAGCGACTGGGACTGATCAATGTAGGCACCACGGTCGGCGGCCATCTGCAGGATGCTACGCTGAGAAATCTCCCAGACGGTCTTGTACAGGGCCTTGATGTCGGCGGGGATGTTGGGAATGTTCTGGACCGAACCGCCATCGGCAATGATACGGTTCTTCATGTTGTCGGACCACAGGCCAAGGTCGACCAGGTCCTTCAGCAGCCAGGGGTTGACAATCTGGAATTCACCAGCAAGGACACGGCGAGAGTAGATGTTGGAGGTGTAGGGCTCGAAGCACTCGTTGAAGCCCAGAATCTGACTGGTGGAGGCAGTGGGCATGGGAGCGACCAGCAGACTGTTGCGAACACCATGCTCGGCGATGGTCGCCTTCAGGGAAGCCCAGTCCCAGAGGTCAGTAGGAGTACGGTCCCACATGTCGTACTGCAGAATGCCCTGCGAGACGGGGGAGCCAGGGTAGGTCTCGTAAGTACCGAGCTCCTTAGCAATGGCAGCGGAGGCGGTCAGAGCACCGTGGTAGATGGTCTCGAAGATCTGAATGTTCAGCTGCTTAGCCTCGGGGGAGTCGAAGGGCAGACGCAGGGCCAGGAAGGCATCAGCCAGACCGTTGACACCGAGGGCGATGGGACGGTGACGGAAGTTGCTCTTCTTGGCTTCGGGGACGGGGTAGTAGTTGATATCAATGATCTTGTTCAGGTTGCGAACCAGGACCTGGACGACCTCGTGCAGCTTGCCGAAGTCATACTCGCCACGGGCAGCATCAACGAAGGTGGGGAGAGCAAGAGAGGCCAAGTTGCAAACAGCGACCTCGTCGGGGGCACTGTACTCGATGATCTCAGTGCACAGGTTGGAGCTGCGGATGGTTCCCAGGTTCTTCTGGTTGCTCTTCTTGTTGCAAGCATCCTTGTACAGCATGAAGGGGTTACCAGTCTCGGTCTGAGCCTCAAGAATGGCATACCACAGCTTCTGAGCCTTGATGGTAGCACGGCCACGGCCTTCCCTTTCGTAACGCTCATAGAGAGCCTCGAACTCATCACCGTAGACATCAGCCATGCCCGGGGCCTCGTTAGGGCAGAAGAGAGTCCAGTCACCGTTGGCCTCAACACGCTTCATGAACAAATCGGGGGTCCACAGAGCATAGAACAGATCACGGGCACGGACTTCCTCCTTACCGTGGTTCTTGCGGAGGTCGAGGAACTCGAAGACATCGGCGTGCCACGGCTCAAGGTAGATGGCAAAGGCACCAGGGCGCTTGTTACCACCCTGGTCGACGTAGCGGGCAGTGTTGTTGTACACGCGGAGCATGGGGACAATACCGTTGGAAGAACCGTTAGTACCGCCAATGTAAGAACCGGTGGCACGAATGCGGTGAACATTAAGACCAATGCCACCAGCAGTCTTGGAGATCATGGCACAGGTCTTGAGAGTGTCATAGATACCCTCAATGCTGTCCTCCTTCATATCAACCAGGAAGCAAGAAGCCAGCTGGGGCTGGGGGGTACCAGCGTTGAACAGAGTAGGAGAAGCGTGAGTGAAGTACTTTTGGGACATGAGGTGGTAGGTCTCAATGGCCTTCTCAATATCCTCGCCGTGAATACCAACAGCAACACGCATCAGCAGGTGCTGAGGACGCTCGGCAACCTTGCCGTCAATGCGGAGCAGATATGAGCGCTCCAGGGTCTTGAAGCCGAAGAAGTTGTAGTTGAAGTCACGGTCGTACACGATGGCGGAGTTCAACTCATCGGCGTGCTTTGTAACAATCTCATAGATATCTTTGGAGATCATGGGAGCGGGCTTGTTGTTCTTGGGGTTGACATAGTGGAAGAGGTCGGAGATGACCATCGAGAATTGCTTCTTGGTCTGCTTGTGGAGGTTGGATACAGCAATACGAGCGGCCAGGATGGCATAGTCGGGGTGTGTAACGGTCATGTAGGCGGCAGTCTCGGCAGCCTATGCCAGTTGATAGGTTAGCACTTGGTCTCGAGAAGATATGGATTGGATGGTCCCGCATACCAGGTTGTCTAGCTCGATGGTTCCAACACCCTGGTAGACACCAGAGATGACCTTCTGGGTGATAGCAGCAGCATCAACGTGCTCCGGGTCGAGGCCATAACACAGCCTGGAGACACGGGCAGTGATCTTGTCGAACTGCACGCGTTCTTTGCGTCCGTCTGTGACATCACAAGTCAGTACTGATTCGGAAGGTGGTGGCAATGCCAGGTATTGCTCGCCCGAGGCAGCTGGGTCAGATAGAGACGCGGGAAACGCGTTCACTGTCTCGCACTGCAGCTCGAGGAGGGGGTCACTTACCTCGCTTGTAAACGAACATCTTGAAAGAAGAGCAAGGGGTATGAGGGGGGGTAGAAGATTAGGATAGAATGAGAGGGGTATCAGAGAAGAGAGAAGTGTGTATTAAAGTAATGGAGAGTAGAGAGGGGAGGGGAGGTGAGGAGAGGAAGGGAGAGAAGGGATAAGAGTGAAGAGTAGAGAGAAGATAGGAGGGGCGGAGAATTATTTGGAAGGAGCGACGCGTTTTCTGCAGGCGAATTTTCGTGTTTGGTTGGTTCGCTCTTGCCGCGCTGAGTGGCGCTGAGTAATTGAATTGCCCACTTTCCGCGTGGGTCACGTGAACACGCGCCTCTCCGTCCATCGGAGGTCAACAAAGACAGAGACAAAGCAACTTGAATGGCCATACTTCGGCTGAGCTGAACCGGGCGGGGATACACATTCCGGGCTCAGACGATCGGGTAAGCCGAGTGGCTCGGACTACATCTATGGGCCCAATGGATCTTCCGTTGTCATAGAAATCCAGGCTACACCCCCTATCACTGACTCACCATCCTCCTTGCTGCCTGCAGATATGACCCAGTTACGGAGTACTTATGTTGCCTACACGACGCGGGCGGGTCACTGGAGATCTTCAAAAGAAGTACGAGTATCAAGGGATATCATTTCAACACCAAAGCAATTGGGTCTTTGCCTTTCTAATATGACAAGCGGTGTGGAGTATATCATGTGCAAACAACGCAGCCGAACTATTCAATATCATCTTTCCAAGGTGCAGTGCAGTGCAGTGGAAGTGGCGAAAGAGAACAACCGAGAAGCAAGAATATCAAAGCCAGATTAATCAATCAATACATCTGAGGATTACATCGCGGAACTTTACAGCAATGCAGCAGCGCCCATGAAGACAGCCGCACCGATCGCAGTGATCGAGAGCTGGACGCTGGGAGCAGCAGCACCGGTGTAGGTCGAAGTAGAAGCGGAGGCAGTGCCGGTACCAGTCTGGGAGGATCCGCTGGTGGACGAGCCGGTGCCGGTGGCCTCAGAGCCGGAGGAGGTAGCGGTAACGAAGCCAGAGCTGGTAGCAGTGGAGGTGCTGGAGCCGGTGGTGGTAGTGGAATCGGACTTGGAAGAAGAGAGTTCTGTACAAAGTAGACGGATAACATTAGCCAAAGAATGCGCCAATCAGACACCCTCGTGGGGTGAGGAACTCCAAGATTGGGGTCGATCCTTACCAACTGTGTGGCCGTTGGCCTTGCAGGTGCTGGCGTAGAACTTCAAGGCCTTGTCGGACTTGTCACCGCAGGAATCGGAGATGCTGGATTGGATCTTCTTGGAGTCATCGCCGCAGATGCTGGACAGGTCGGCTGGGTCGGCGGTGTCGCTGGAAGGGGGTGGTTAGTTTCGCGGTCGGCCAATTCAGGGACACCGGAGAACAACTCACCCAATGACAGACAGAAGGCAGGCGGGGGTCTGGTCGGCGGAGACGAAGCTGGCGAGAGCAACAAAGGCCAGGGCGAGAGTAGACTTCTTGAAGAACATGTTGACGGAATTGATGGAAACAAACGAATTGACGGGAGTTGGATTGATTAAGACGAGATCGCACAGCGAATTACGGAGTCTTGAGAGTAGTATTGGTTGGAGTAAAGATCGTGGAGTGCAAAAGAGCGACAAGGTACGGCGAAAGGAGTGCGCGCGTAACGTAGAGGACAAAGAGTGACGAAGGGGAGCAAGTGAAGTCGAAGTGAGATCTCAGGGCTCAGGGAAAGCAAACCAGGGACCAAAGACAGCCCAGCGGGGGCCACCGGTATGGAGCTGTATGGTAATTGATATCTTCCGCTTGAGAGCGTATCGGTCAATAGTAAGTTCCGGTAATACAGATTCAACGTATTCTGCAACCCCACGCTGGGTCTCACTTGCCCCTATAAAGGGTTTAGCGTCAGGGACCCCTAAGCCAAACGGATTTAGTACACCTACTACAATACTGTATGTTGCATTGAGATGATACAAGTGCATGCCAAATGGTCGACAGTAAATTTAACTTGCTTAATGGACCTACTTACTGACGTTGAAATAGCAATAGTTATTCCCGAGGTCTATTCCAAGGTTATCATGGGGCAGAACCGTCTCGGTTTAGCCTCGGGAAAATATTCCCTTGATCTATTAGTATTTTTTAACTTGAATAATATGAAGTTCGTCTCTCGGAATATATATATCCATATCGAGGAAAAGTTTGATTGAAAGATCTCGCAGATTACCATGGTACAGCTGGAGATAAGGGCCTTAAGGGATCAAATTCTTCGGGTCTTTGAAGACAACTCTATTTGGTATCCAAATAGGATTCTGCAAAGCTTCTAACCCCCATCCAAAAATACTCAATTAGACACGTGTATGCATGCGTTGTTCGCGGTTGAGCTGTACAAGGCTGAAAATGAGGGGCCAAAAAGCAAGAAATACGAAGCTGACCAGCATCAAGTCTCATCCTCGACAAGGTCGTTGTCGAAGGCATCTCTACGAGTTGAAGATTTCCGACTACAGCTGAAAGAGGGCATTTCCGCTCGATATGAGTGACCCACTCTCCATTGCAGCCGATGCTGCAGGCCTGCTTTCACTCGGCATCCAAGTCTCGGAATCATTTCTCAAGTTCTACGTCGCCTACAAAAGTCCAGGATGATAACATCACTCGCGTATTGAAGAAGCTGGAGAACCTTTTTACCATCTTTCGATCTCTCCAAGCTGCCCTGGAGGCCCGCGAGTTTCA
This sequence comes from Penicillium pancosmium, assembly GCA_031761475.1. Taxonomy (NCBI): domain Eukaryota; kingdom Fungi; phylum Ascomycota; class Eurotiomycetes; order Eurotiales; family Aspergillaceae; genus Penicillium; species Penicillium pancosmium. The sequence continues at coordinate 56,859 of JAVMSB010000066.1, read as the reverse complement.
TCCCGGAGAGGAAAAGCTCGTTCTGAGCATCGAGGATTCCATAAACGACTGTGAAGAGATTATTCAAGAGCTTGAAGATGAAAGCAAGAAGTATGTTAAGGCTCCGGAGAGTGGAACTCGAGACAAAATCAAGACTGCCACTCGCCATGTGGCTTACCCATTTCGGGTCAGCACTTTGAACAAGCTTGAGGAAGACATTCGTGATATTCAAGTTAATCTGGGATTTGCATTAACGGTTCTCAACCAAGGTGGTATGAAGGCCATTCATGATGATCTGATCGATGCCAAGTCACTGCTCGAAAGCTTGCAGGAATTCAAGTTTCCTCAGCGATACGTGGTTGGCTGAATGCGCCAGACGCAACGGTCAATCACAATAGCTTGTGTGAAAAGCGTCAGGCAGAGACTGGGACTTGGTTTATCAATGGACAACATTACCATGAATGGTTGGACCGGGAAAACTCATTTCTGTGGTTGAATGGATTCGCAGGATGCGGCAAGTCAGTCTTGTGCTCAACAGTCATTCAACATACATTCCTCCAGAAAAGACCCAAGGCAGAGGTTGGAATTGCCTTTTTCTTCTTCACTTTCAGTGACCAATACAAGCAGGATGAATCTGCCATGGCGAAAGCTCTTCTGTTGCAGCTGGCAGGGCAGCGGAAAGAATGTGAGGATGAGCTTACTGCTCTTTATCGGTCGTATCAGTCAGGAACGCCTCACATCGATACTCTTTTGGCCTCCCTGCAGAAAATGATCCAAAGGTTTAGTCATGTCTACATCTTGCTAGACGCATTGGATGAATGCACGAGAAGCGAGAGGGTGTCTTAGCTACTCTGCAAAAATTCCAGCAATGGGACTTGCCGGGCTTGCATTTGTTGGTTACCAGCCATGATGAGCCAGACATTCGGCAGGCATTATGTCCATCGGTGACAGAAGACATCGTTTTAAAAAACGAGGAAATCGATAAAGACATCCGAAACTACATTTTCCACGAGCTGGAAACCAATCAAAGTCTTCGCAAATGGCAAGCACACCGCGATGAAGTCCAAGCTGCTCTAACGGAGCGAGCTCAGGGAGTGTGAGTTCTATCTAATGTTGGAAATTATAGAGTGAAGTTGGACTAATGTAGCAACTAGATTCCGCTATGTAGAATGTCAATTTAAGGCTCTCCAGCGATGTCCCGGAACTAAAGCACATCTCAGGAGGTGTCTACAATCATTACCTCAGAGACCTATGAGCGAATGCTGTGCAATATTGATGAAGCTTGTGTGGACGACGCACGCCGTATTTTGGCATTGTTATGCTTTTCAGCTAGACCACTCACCATGCCACGGCTTCTCCATGCTCATGCAGTAGACCTCGAGAATAATACGCTTGACATTGAGGATCGATTGCTGGATTACGAAGGTGTCAATGAAATTTGTGTTGGTCTGGTAGAGGTTGTGCGTGTGCCAGGTTGGGAGGCCAGTGTCCGAATTGCTCATATTTCGGTACAAGAATATTTGGTGTCCGATCGCATTAGATCACAGAAAGCAAAGTGTTTTGCGTTGGAAAGCACTTCTTCACATGATATGATAGGGCGGATCTTTCTCGTGTATCTTACAGATCCGGGCCTATCTTCGTGTCAAACGGCAGCCGAGACTAGGAAAACCTTTCCTCTATCGAGCGATGCTGCTGATGTATGGCATGAGTATTATAACAAGGAATCAGGATTCAGCTCTGAATCGAAAGATTTGATCTTGAAGCTTTTCACTGACGAGGGAGCTTTCGCCTCCTGGGTAATGCTTTGCGACGCCTGCGAAACGAAGAGTGAAATCAAGCCTGAATCCAACCTCATTACCACAAAACTATTCCACTGCACCCTACTGGGACTTGAATGGCTGCTCGACCATATCTTGAATACCGGGATAAAACTTGGATACAGCATGGCAGATCTTTTGAACACCCAGGGCCTAGATCATTGGAACGCCTTGCAAGGTGCAGCCGATCGAGGACATTACACTACGGTACAGTTTCTACTAGACAAGGTTGCTGATGTTAATATCGAGGGGCGGTTCTTCGGCTACGCTCTACTAGCAGGTCATCATACCGTGGTGCATTTATTACTGGAAAATGGCGCCGATGTCAATGCCATCGGTGGCATGAACAATATCACTCCTCTACAGGCTGCATCCTTTATGGGGAACTTTTTAGCAGCGCGGATGCTAGTAGACCAGGGCGCTGATGTCAATGCTCAAGGAGGTTATTATGGGACTGCTCTACAGGCTGCATCAATTCACGAAGACTCGTCGGTGGTACGGTTGCTGCTAGACAGGGGTGCTGGTGTGATTTCCCCCGGCAGTGGAAAGTATGCCACTGCTCTACAGGCTGCCTCATATTGTGGGCACATTTCAGTGGTTCGGTTACTACTAGACCGGGGCGCTGATGCGAATCCCTCACGCAGTGTGGCGTATTACACTCCTCTACAAGCTGCATTACAAAGGGGACACATGACGGTGGTGCAAACTCTGCGTGATGCAGGGGCAGTTTTAAAGTGCTATGATACGTAATGTCGGAAAAATTATGATATCCACTGATTTGAGGGATATTGTTGGTTGTTACTTCCAGCCCTGGAGGGTTCAATTTGGTAAAAATGTAAGAACATGAAGTACAAGGCAAAAGAATCTACATTGTAGTATAGCCACTTAATTTTGGAATCGTAATGCGGATATCAACTTCCAAGGTTACAAGTCTATACTCCCGACTTCTCCTATGAGTTTTGACTTCAAACCTTTGGAACCAATCTAGATTCTAGCAAGTATAACTTCAAGTTCGTTCTCAATAATCTCATTCTATATTTCGTCTAAACAGTCACGTAATGCGCTGACAAGATGCTACTCAGTCACAAAGTCTCAGGCACCGGGCCCGTCAATCGATGTTTAGCTATGACTTCTCCCAATCAGGATCATAAATGCTAGAAACGATCTCCTGAACAGGTAACCTATTTTCCAAAATCTCCGCCCCGTTAATTAAATCATTCTCGGCAACCCTTTTCTCCGCTTCGGCCTCATCCTTCGCAATCCCGGCCTTGACATGCCTCCTAACCAACCTCCCCCTCGCAACCTCAAAATCAACATCAACAAACCAAAGCTCGTCCATTAACCCTGCAGCCGTACTCCAAGGCACTTTATCAAGACTCAAATAATTCCCCTCGAAAAATACCACTCGGCAACTAGCCGGAATCTCAATATCATCATCCACGGGATCCTTAACCGCGTGGTCGAAACTAGGCGCGTAAGTACTCTTCGAGTCCGCCGTAAGTGGCTTCCGCAGGTCTTGAACCAGAGTGAGAAATTTCTCGCCGTCAAATGTAAATGCCGCGCCGCGCCGCGCGAAGGCATGTGTTGGGTCGGGCATGGCTGATAGCTGTGCGCGCGTGAGGTGGTAACCGTCCATTGGGAGGGATGTTGCGATGGGTTGGATGTGGTTTGAGGAGGGGTTTTCGGAGGCGTAGATTTCGTTTATGCGGTTCGTCATGATTGTTGCTAGGGCTGTTTTGCCTGAGCCTGGAATTCCGCTTACGGCTATCATTAGGCGGGTGTCCGGGGGAAGGGTTGTGAATTTTGCTGGAGTTGCCAGTGGTTAGCTTGAGCTTTGAAGATAGGTGGTTATGTGTGTATGTGCCAGTGTATATGTGTGTCACATATAAGAAGGGTAATGGGAAATGTGCCTGTTTGATACGTCTTTTTGGTGGGGTGCTGGTGTGTTCTGCCTGGACGTACCCCATGTCTTCTTGACCAGGTGGTCCACCTGGCTGTTCATGATTGTAGACGTAATTTTGTATGTGAGGCCTGTGGCCAAGGAGGAGTAAAAGGAGGAGGTGGTGGTGGTGGGCTTGTAGAATTGCGAGTGGTAGACTAGACTCGGCGGGATTCCGATGACTGGTGTGACTGGTGTCGCGTGATGTTGGCGATGCAAGGCTCTGGAGCTGGCGAATGCAATTGGCGGCAGGAAAGGCAGGGGTATGTTGGTTGAGGGGAGAGGAAAGAGAAGAGAGAAGGAATTGGAGACTCGGAGTTCTCCCAAACCCCCGAAGCAGCGATAACAAATTGGCGGGGCAGCTGCGATTGACTCCGGCGGGGACGGGGACTGCAGTGCTCCGAAGGGGAAGTGCCAGTGCCACTTCGACGTCACTTGGATAACTAGTAGTTAGTACTTGTAGTCGTACGACTAGTACTGCTGCTGCTACTGCAGGATCTTTATTTTATACTCCCCGAATACATTCATCTACACTTGAATTAGGATTCTGCACTAAGCCTCTGCACTATGATGACATCATTCGATTATCCAGTCTAAGGCTGGGCACTTTTATTGGACAGAAGATAAAACACAAAGCGCATCAGAAGTCTGAATACACAAACAAAAAAAGGGTTGGGTATTCAAAATCAGCCGTCCAGTGTAGCTGGTGAAAATAAGAATAAGAAACACTCCCGCATCCCGTGCAAGAAGGAATCAATGCTGGTTCGAGACGAGAACCCAGAAACAAACAACAAGAACAAATGACAAATGACAAATAACACCGTCAATATGACAACCCAGCTCCAGGAGCCCCCTTGAAATACCCATAAGATATCCGAACGCCATGCAAATTGGAAACAAGAAATGGGCAAGTTAGAGAAGGAAAAAAAAGGAGAAATGAACAAGCTGCAGGCTAAGTCGTGGTTCCAACATAAAAACAAAGGACCAGAAAAGACCAGTATAAACCAGGCTAATAATAATAATGGGGAAACAAGGACAGGTCGATCAATGGGTACGGTCATTCTCATTAGCTTCGGCACTGGCGCTGAGGCCGCGGCCCATGTTGCGCGAAAGGCCAGCACCTACCCACCATTCATCGGGGATGTCCTCCCGGCGAGCGAGTCGGTCTAGGATAGCCTGCATCTGATGGATATCGGACTCGTTCGAATTATCGGAGAAGGAAAAGGAGATGGTAGGAATTGGAGGGTGTCCGCTGATTGTCGAGTGGAGGCCGGCAGAGCGGCGCAGGGGCATTTGAAGGCCCGATGGTGTCAAGACCCGATGGTAATTTACAGGCGTATCCTCATCATCCGAAGAAAAGTCACAGGGGTTGAGATGATCAGGATACGGGTCAAGGGATGCCATAGGGTGGCTGGAGTTCAGGGAGGATGGTCGTGTTTGAGAGGAATTCGCAGAGTTTCGGGAGGTCCCGGTGCGCGACGCGTCTGTCGCAGAAGCGGTATTTGAGGAGAAGGAAGTGTCGGTGGAAGGTAAATTGGCATCAGGAGTGATGGTAGAAAGCAGGGTTTCCCATGCATCGCGATCGCCGTCGGGGCTCAGGCTGCGTTGGCGATCGCCAAGACCATCAATAGCTGGTTCCCGGGGTCGAGCAGGTCCATTTCCGGTCCGGTAATCTCGCAATAGAACAGATGGAATGTGGGCGGTGGGTTCACGACTTCGGCCATCACTCCGGATGAGAGGAGGCAGGCGGATGCCATCGATAGATGGGTGGGATGAATGGTAGATTGCGGGGGGGAAATTCGGGGTCAAGAAGGGACTCCCAGTACGTCCATGTGGAGGAGAATCCGGACTTGCGAGAATATTGGCCAGGGCTTCATCGCGAGTGATGCGAGAGCGTCGACTCGAGTGCGAGTGATCCCGACGTGGCGGATTCGGACGTGCTGAACTCCGGTTCAAGGCCTCGCGCCGGGTCGTATCTAAATCTAATCCATCTTCGCTGACACCGAGATTCAATACGGGAGATCGCACAGCCGATTGCCGGTGACCGATGCCGTAATCACGATGGATTTCATCAAGGAGTTGTGATTGAAGAGTGGTTAAGACGCCGCCACCGCGCGCGCGAGAGGAATGGCGTGATGCGCGCCGGATCGTAGGTTGGCGGCGGATTGAGGAACGCGCAGCAGCAGAGGAATCTTTCTCAAGGGTGGTCTTTTTGTTATCGGCCTCGGAAGGCTCGCGCCACATCCTATAACCAAGTTAGTCGTCACGGCGATGAGGTGGCGCATGCGACAAAGTAATGCGGAGACAGAAGGGAGTAGACTTACGGAATGCCCATTATGAAAAAGTAAAGAGTGAAGTAAGAGAATGAAAAGCAAAGAGAAAAGAGGAGTGGTTTGCTTATAAAACACGAATTTGACGCGACCCCAGACGTAGTGGGGATAGGGAGGGGGGTGGGTTGGAGATGCGATGGAGCCGATCGGGAAGACTGAAAAACCTCACCAGTTGGTCTTTTGGGGCGGAGATTGTGGCCTGATGGCCTGGGCTGACCGCCTTTATTAGTCATCTGTCCAGACGGCAGAATTAGTGCATCGTCATGTGTATGACTACTATATGTCACGTGTATCAGGACGATCCCCGCGGCGGAGCGGAAATGGAGCGGAGTCACTTTCGGGTTTCCCGTGATGCATTCTGAGGAGACTCTTGAGCTCGCCATTACCTTCTATCCACCCTCCAAACCATGCCAATTGATCCCCTACTTATCTAGGAGGAATGATTGAACTTGGTCTCAGCCGTGTCTCACGGCTTGTTCAGCAGAGTCCGCTGACATGGAAAGCAATTCATATTGCGGGGACAAATGGAAAGGGCTCGATCAGTGCTTATCTCTCTCATATTCTATCCTCAGAGGGAATCAGATGTGGCCGCTTTACATCTCCGCACTTGATTGATCGGTGGGATTGCATCACGATAGGGGAACGGGTAGTCAAGGAATCGCTCTTTCGACAGATCGAAGATGAGGTCAAACGCCGAGACCAGACTTTGGGCATAGGCGCATCCGAGTTTGAGCTATTGACTGCGACGGCCTTTGAGATCTTCAACCATGAACAAGTGGAGGTCGGTGTGGTTGAAGTGGGCATGGGAGGTCGCCTGGATGCCACCAATATCTTGAACAATGTATTGGTTTCAGTGATCGCCAAAATTGGCATGGACCACCAGGCCTTTTTGGGCTCTACCATTGAAGAAATTGCGACTGAGAAAGCTGGGATCCTGAAATCGGGAGTACCCTGCGTGGTGGATGCCACCAACGAAGCTCCGGTGATCGATACCATCTCAAAACGAGCCCAAGATCTAAAGATCGATGCCAGCTTCGTCTCTCCAAGTAAAGTGGAAGAGCAACTGCCACCATTAGGCCAATTGTTCCGCAAACTCGATCTCGAACCTCATCAACAAGAAAATATGTGCTGCGCAGTTTCCGCGCTACGCCTTGCTCTATCTAAGATTCGCCCTGAAACGGACGCTTTCTCTCTACTTCCCCGTCTGGCCGATGTCAAGTGGCCCGGACGACTGGAGACCATCTCCCTACAATCCTTGATTTCCCGCACTGAGCCCATCCTCCTGGATGGTGCCCATAATCCACAGTCCGCAGAGGTTCTCGGGAAATACGTGAATCGCAAACTTCGACCCGATTCTGAAAGCGTCACTTGGGTTATTGCCGCCTCAAGTGGAAAAGACCTAGCCGGTGTCTTTCAGGCTATCATCCGGCCTGGGGATCGCGTTGCTACGGCCGAGTTTGGACCTGTGGAAGGCATGCCATGGGTGACACCGACCAATGCGTCTGAACTTGCAGGGGCCATTCGATCTATACCCGAGATCGGTCGAGTACAAGAGTTCGAAGGCGATCTTCTTCCTGCAATTAAGTGGGCTGGCGAAGTGGCTGACGGCCGGCCTCTTGTGATTGCTGGTAGCTTGTACCTTGTTTCCGATGTGCACCGCTTGCTCCGTGACGCACAGAAATGACACCCTCAGGCTGTCTTCAAGTTTCCAGGGGTGTGCCTGAACTCCGGCCGGAGTTAACTCCCGATGTATATATAGAATTAGACCGCCAATGTAAATAACACTCCACCCTGGGAAGTGGGGAAATGCCTCACCATAATGTGAAAACAATGTCACCAAGTATAATAATACTCTGAAACAATTAATTTGGTAGGTACCTAAGACCAGGACAGGGAGAAATTGGCAGTGTATACTAGTACCTAGTAGTACTAGTAGTAGGTAACCAACTTAATGGCCCCAGTGGTAGGGCTGATCGGCGCGAGTCCAGCACAGCCCGCTGCATCATGCGGCTTGTGGAGAAGGAAAGTTCAAGTTCAAAACAACCACCGCTACCTCAACACTACTAGCTACCCCCTTGGCCCCCCATATCCCCACGAAACCCCGTACTCGCTCGAGTTTGAAGGGCCTATCATTCATTTGAATTCTCTCGATATCCCTTGAATGCGCCTCGGGTATCGGTAAACCCGTGAATACCAGGGCGCGAGAGCTGAAGTCCTGTGATGATCGCTTGGTGAGACCCTGTGCGGCCCCCTCCTCAGCCCTGCAATCGAACGGTACCTCCATTTATCGTTTGCGATCCGATTGGAATCAGATGAACTAATCAAACGAATCTACAGAACAAGCGGACATGAACTCTGAGCTCGCTGCCCTCGGCCCCTGCCTTCTTCCTTAGCTCTCTTCAGGGCCTCCCATCCCCCACCAACCCCCCAGTCAACCTGAAACCACGTCCTGACGATCATATCAAACGCCTATCGGATCATCATCTGGCCCCTCTCGGCCTCGTCTGTGATGGTTTCTCGCTCCGAGGTGAGTGAGGGGCAGCGCCCCCTCACCCCCTCCAGAACCCCCGGTACGCCGATGAAACCGCGATTGGCACGAGTCCAGACGAGTCCGACAAAGCGAGAACATAAGCCAAAGGAGGATCAACCATTGAAGTCATCGGCCAAGGATGTTGCGGAGCTTAAGGACTATGTACGATGGCATTCCCCCGTCCCCCTCTTCTTCTGGCATGGCCGCACAACGGGGCACTAAGCATGCTAACACTGGCGTTTGGGGCTGTATAGCAATTGGGTGACTGCCTGGGAAGAGGTGCTTTTGGATCAGTCTATCGCGCCCTGAATTGGAACACTGGCGAAACCGTTGCGGTCAAGCAGATCAAACTGGTGGATCTCCCCAAGAGCGAACTGCGAGTTATTATGGTATGATCCCGCAAATTCCGACTGTCTTTGTTACCTCGAGCATTCGTCTAATATGAGACCTCGCAGCTTGAAATTGATCTTCTTAAAAACTTGGATGTGAGTCGTTCTCTCCCCCAATCAACTCGACGCGGACTGACCCAAACAACAGCATCCAAACATTGTCAAGTACCATGGATTTGTGAAATCAGTAGAAACTCTAAACATCATTCTGGAGTATGTGTTTGGAACCCCTGGCTAATTCTTCTCGATATCGATAAATACTAAACCAACTCCCAGGTATTGTGAAAATGGATCGCTCCACTCCATCGCTAAGAACTTTGGACGATTCCCGGAGAATCTTGTGGGGTTGTACATGTCGCAAGTTCTTCATGGATTGCTGTACCTACACGAACAAGGTGTCATTCATCGTGATATCAAGGGCGCCAATATTCTTACTACCAAGGAAGGCCTTGTCAAGCTTGCAGACTTTGGTGTGGCCAGTCGGACCACTGGTTTGAGCGAGTCCAGCGTCGTTGGTACACCATACTGGATGGCACCAGAGGTTATTGAGCTCTCCGGTGCGACGACCGCCTCAGATATCTGGAGCTTAGGGTGTACCGTCATTGAACTACTTGAGGGAAAGCCACCCTATCACAGTCTGGCTCCTATGCCGGCATTATTCCGCATTGTCAATGACGACCACCCACCACTTCCCCAGGGTGCATCCCCAGTATGTCATTGTTCCCACCATCTACCATCCTCCCATACCTTGTCCGCATGACTAACTTTTGAGCAGGCTGTGAAAGATTTCCTCATGCAATGCTTTCAAAAAGATCCTAATTTGCGAGTGTCTGCGAGGAAGTTATTGAAACACCCGTGGATAGTCAACGCTCGCCGCTCTGATTCCGTTATACCTAAGAAATCCACAGAATACGAAGAAGCAGTTCGAAGTGTGCAAGAGTGGAACGAGGCTCTACGTTCTCCGGAAGCAGGCACATCACGAAAAAGCAACAAATTTGACAATACCGCCTCGCATCCCGTCCGCAACACACCCCTGATGGATACATTGCCCTCTCCGACCTCTATGAAGACAACAGATCGCTATAGATCTCCTGAATCTGCCCAAGATGATAATTGGGACGATGACTTTGCCACGGCAATTTCTCCAAGCGCACTTCAATTACCCCATCTGCGTCCACACGACAACTTTGGGGGTATGCTTTCGTCTGAAAGATTGAAGGCATTTGCCTCACTTGACGGCACCATGTTGAGACCAGACGACAGCTTCGACGAATTTGAAGAGACATCTGACTCATTCCAAACCGCGGAAAATGATCCTTTGCAAACAATTCGTCCCTTACCAGCCAGGCCTACAGCTATCGAGCCATCCAAACCTCATAGTCCGACTCGACGTCAGCCCAGCAAAGCTTCGTCATCCGCCCTTCAAAAAGTTCCCATTCTTTCACAAAACCCCGTACCACACATGAGGAGAGAACGACCAGCCCATATTTTCAAAGAGAATTCAGTGGAGGATTATACTGACTTCATAATGGCCAATGAGGATGTTGATGGGAAGGTTGCAGCGTATAAAGTGAGTTAAATCCGAGAGAATAAAAAGCAAAGGCTTCGCCGCAACTTGTTAACCAGTCACAGGAAACGGATGGTGATCCCGCATCGCCTATACGTGACAAATCATTCTATGATTTTGATGAAGATCGAGGTGGCCAGCAGCCCCAGCTCCGAAAACAGCTCTCCGTAAAACGCGATCGTTCCACCATTGAGATTCAGAAGTTTACCGAAAATGAAGACGATGAGGATTTCTCGGATATTCTTGGCAACGATCAGGTCGCTCTAAATACATCTGAGAGCGATGACGGGTCTGAACAAAACAGCTTGAAGTTGAACACCAAACTATCAACGAATTCGTGGTTGGGCGACCAAGACGACGAAGATGATCCCTTTGCGCAATTGGAAGAAGGCTTTGATGAGATGGATTTGGAAGCAAACATCCAGCGTGATAAGAATGCTCGCCTCCGCAGTCAGGTGGAGGGTTTGGTCGACTCTTTGAAGACTTCGCAGGACGAGGATGTTCTTGCGGAAATTTCCGAACAGCTTCTTGCTGATTTCTTTGACCTGCCCGATACCAAAAATATCATCATTGGCGCCCATGGAATGCTTCCAATCCTGGAAATCCTCGACACCTGTCGTCGTCGGGATGTCATATTCTATCTATTGAGGATTGTGAACGCCATCATTTACAACGATTATGAGGTCCAGGAGAACTTGTGCTTCGTTGGTGGAATCCCTATCATCAATGAGTTCGCGTCGAAGAAGTACCCCCGCGAAATTCGACTTGAGGCCGCCGCCTTTGTCCAGCAGATGTACCAAACTTCGACACTCACTCTTCAAATGTTCGTCAGTGCCGGTGGCTTGAATGTCCTGGTAGAATTCTTGGAAGATGACTATGAAGACGAACGTGAACTGGTGCTGATTGGCGTTAATGGAATCTGGAGTGTCTTCGATCTGCAGGTAGGTGCCACATGGGTCTTGCTCCAGCTCCATGATCTTAACACTGACTATAACCTTTCAGGGATCGACGCCGAAAAACGATTTCTGTCGAATTTTGTCGCGTAATTCCGTCCTTGATCCTCTTTCCCTGGTACTCAGCCGAGTTTTAGATGAAGAGGGAGACCTGGCAGATCTCGTAGAGGCTCGCATTGCAAGCATCTTCTTCATTTTCTCGCAGGCTGAGAATCATGTCAAGGAAATGGTAGCGGAGCGAACAGTTTTGCACAGTAAGATTGATCTTTCGATGTTATATCTGATTTCTCGGTTTTCGCTGACAATCTCTTGTAGGAGTTTTGAAAGATCTGAAGCGAATGTCGCCCATGCACCAGGTCACGATGTTGAAATTCATCAAGAACTTGTCTATGCTTTCCACAACCCTCGATGCGCTCCAGAACTCCAACGCCATCGATGTTCTGACCGATCTCCTCCGATCTGCTATGAAACTCAGCCAACGCCACTTCCGCGAAGTTTCAAACCAAATTCTCAACACCATCTACAACATGTGCCGATTGAATAAGTCTCGGCAAGAAGACGCCGCTCTAAATGGCATTGTTCCCCTACTCCAGAGAATCGTCCACACCATGGGGCCTCTGAAGGAGTTTGCCCTTCCAATTCTTTGTGATATGGCACAATCTGGAAAGGTTGGCCGCCGTGAATTATGGCGCAACAAGGGACTCCCATTCTATATCTCTCTTCTTGAAGATCCCTATTGGCAGGTCACAGCTTTGGATGCCATCTTTACGTGGCTCCAAGAGGAGACCGCCAAGGTCGAGGAGAGTCTGCTTGATAATCGCCATGATAAAACCTCCTTCGCCGATTCCATTGTGTCTTGTCTGGCCGAGGCGAAAGCAAATGCCTTTGAGAATCTTCTTGAGCCCCTACAGAAGCTTCTTCGACTGAGCCCCCCTGTTGCCTCTACCTTAGCTCGACCCGATCTGTTCACACGGTTGGGTCAGAAGCTGCACCATAATAAAGCCGCTGTTCGACTGAACATCCTGCGTATCATCTCAAGCATCTGCGATTCAAGTGAACAACAAGGCGAACTACTCGTTTCATACGGATTGCTCGACGCGATCCGCGAGCTCGAGAACGACCCGGCCATCCTGGTCAGAGACATGGCAGGCAAATTGATCCAATCCAGCGAAAGGAGCGAAGCCTTCGGCGTCCCCAAGCGCCGACCAACAAGTCGGAGAAAAAGCACATCAACGACTCCGCCCAATCCCTTTGCCGCCTCGACCCCATCTACCCCATCATCAAATCGCACCAGTCAATCCCGAGCCTCCTACTTCGATGGTCGCGAAACTCCCCGTCACCCTCGTAATGCCCTAGGCGGCTCCTCTCTCGCCCTCCGGCCCGGAAGTCGGGACGGCAGTGGTTCAGCCTTGAATCCCGCCGTCAACGGCAGCGCCGCTAACCCACGTTCCCGACTTTCGCGCGGAATATCTAGTAATAACCGTCTCTCGCAACTCGAAATGCTCCAGGATGAGGAGGGCAAGGCCCCGAGTTCTCTTGGTCGCAGACCGTCCATTATTCCCAGGCGAAGAAGAACGACTGTGGCCGACTCTGAATGGACTTGAGGACCTAGCCTTCCTTTGGTTGCCGTACCTTGGTTGCCTGTTCTGATTGCTCTGCGGCCTCTTTCTACATACACCTTCCTATTTTCTTTGTTCATGCTTCTTCCTTCTTTCGCTTCTCTTTCTTTTTCTCTATTTGTGAACAGACCACGGCGTTTTCTGAGGGTGGGCTTTGGGCTACAGGGTAATTGATTACTATGGTTCTGCTCTCCAAAACATGTCTGTCTTTCCTTTGTTTCCTAACTTGCTATGCTGGGCACTGGTTGCTGCACATAGAAACTACATAAACTTCAAGTTCTGAATGAGACATAATCTATATTATTCTGCCTCCATGGGCATGCTGAAATACGTATCTTGGATTCGAGCCGCCTGGCGTCCATGTTGGGACCCTTTCGGCCCTGGAGGTATTTGGGCTCCAGGGCTTCTGGGTTTTCCAGGGCTTCCCTTTGCAATCCCCTTGGAATCCATTAACTAACCTTGGAAAATGGAGGGACTGATTTTCTGTTCGCTAGTATGTCAAGAGTTTCTTTGATCCCGTTATCCAGCTTACTTCCAGTACTCGGGTGTGACATTCGTGGTTCTTTGATACTAGACTCGACGAAGTGATGTTCTTTGTGCTCTTCGAGTCTCCACGTCCTCGGTATTGGATAAAAGCCACAATGATACATCCCAACAAGCTACCCTCCACCCATTTTCTACTTTGGCAAATTTCTCAAAATGCCTAGTACGAAGCGAAAGGCGACCGATACTGGAAGGGACAAGAAGCCCTCCAGGGCGGGGACGACTATACCCTCCCCAAATGATAGCACCGACAGAAGAATACTTGATGTCAAGGATTTGGACCTAGAATCGCCTTGGAAGGGAACGATTGAAACTATTTCTGAGCCCGAACGCCCGAAGAAATACCGGCCCTGGCCGTATGAAGAGAGAATGGAACCTGTGTACAAAGCAGAAGATCTACCCGAGGACTGGCACATGAATGAGGATGACCTCGACCCTAGGTGAGTTGTTGGCGGTTTACCGCTAGTACCCAGCTACTAGAAAAAGATGTTTTACGACTGGGTGTATTTCCTAACATTCGATGCTTCGCAGCGATATTGATGGTCAAATCGAGCGATGCAAGGAGAGAATCAAAGAAAATATAAGACCATATATTTTTGAGCACAAATTGAAGGCGTATGAAACATCAAAGCAGCATACTAAGTAAGGACTTCCTCCCCAACTACTGATCAAAATAATCTAGCTATTGGGTTCTGACTTGTTTGCTATAGCGACGAGCTTAAAAGCCAGCCCAGGGCGCGCACCATCGAAGTTGCTTCACGTTTAAATGCTCTCGGGGAACTGAAGTCCAACATAGAGAGGAGAATCGATAGTGACACAGATAAGCAACTATCTAATATCAAATCTCTCATCCATGCTTATGAGAACCATTATTTGGATTGGAATCCGGGCTTGGTCACTTATTGGTCAAAGGGCCAACCGCTCTGCGCGCCCAGACTGTTCGATTGGGATGAGTTTGAAGCCATCAATAAAGCCAACAATGGCCATGAATCCTTTTGGGTAGAGGGCGCAAGTATCCCTGTATACATTAATAGCTAAGATTAGTACGAGACTAGCTAATCATATCCTACAGCTATTTGGCAATGTAGCTCGGTTTGTGGGTGCTGAGGCAATAACACTCGGTCTACTTAAAGGGGCCTCCAATCTCGCAAATCTAACAGAGGTATGACTGAGTTAATAATTATAATGAAATTCAGGTCAATAATTTCCATGTGCTAATCGATGAGAACAATTAGGTCCTAATAACCCTCCGCATTCCAGGCTATGAGAATTGGGTCACTCTTAGCTTCTGCCACGACACTGGCTGCGATCTAATGACCTTGTATGAGGGCGATATACGACCATTGATGGGACACGAGGGACCCCCTGAGAAGCCTTATATTCCCGTTATGGGGTATGGGAAATCGTATGGTGTAGCTGGTACTTCAAGGGTCCAGTATTTCGAGCTGGAAGCCACAATCCTGGATACTTATGGGCGTAGAATGACGCCATGGACGAGAGTCTGGTGCACAGCCGAAAAAGGCGACTGATCACCTACCGCAAGAGTTCCCAGATTGGATGGTCCACTTCTCAGAACGATGCTGTTCACTGCTTCTGCGCCCGATCAATCGGGGAACACGTATGCTTGCCATCAAAAGACAACACTGGTTAAAAAGATACCAGCAGTGGATCTTCTAACAAATCCGCCGGATATGTCACGCCACACGTTTCCAATGAAAAAGCCTCCTCCTGGTTCAGTTATAATGCCTACAACAGGTCCACTCCCGAAAAATCCTGCGACCACGGCCTCTCCACCCAACGCACCTGGCGTTTCGCCTGCTGGATATCTATAAATTGCAATTCTTTTTGAGTCTAGCCAAGAGCGATGCTTTTGCTTTCTATATACTTTCCGAATCTTGCTGCACCGTCGTAATTAGTAGTAATATAGGTCTTCAAGTTCTCAATGACAAGGCCTAGTGGTAGCTGTGACTCGTAGGTAAACTAGTAGGCTTCCATAACAGCTCTCTTCAAGTTATCAGTAGCTAATACTATTATACTATTATATATCTGCTAGTATATATCTACTATCCATCCTTCCATCTATACTGGATGTATGTTAATGCTTCTGTATAATCTGTACTTTTATACTTCGTCATCTCGGAATCACGTGCACGTGCGGCCCGAGATCGGGCGAGAAGCGATTGGCGGCGAAAACCGAAAACCGAGAATCCTCAAAAAATTACCTTACGATCGTGTGATTTTCCATGGACTGAACAGTACCTCTCATTCACCCTTTTTTTTTGGAAATCTGCGCTCGTAATTATCTCTGCCGGAACGGCTTCTCGTTCGGAATGAGCGCTGCATTTCGCGCGCCGCTGCGGGCCTTCGCCAATCCCGCCACGGCCATTCGACAAACATCAACAACCTCGATCGCGAGCCCTGCGCTCTCTCTCGGCGCGGTACGCCCGTCCTCCTTGCCCCTGGGATCAATTGCTTCCAAACTATGGAGTCTTCAGTCCTCTGAAGTACGCTCGCAAACTACATCGTTCAGCCGGTGTTTTTCGACGAGAAACTCGCCTCTCAGGTCCGCGGAGGAAAATGTGACTAAAAACGAGGGAGTGAAATCAAAGCCTGGACCGTCGCAGAGCAAGAAACCGATTGCGCTTCTGGTTGTCTTGGGTCTGCTGGGTGTTGGCGCAGCTGTATACTCTGAAGAGCTCAAGCATGGATATGGCGCGGCGCGGAGAAGTGGTCGCGTGGTTGGTACACTGGCCGTTTGCATTAATGAGTAAGTGCACCGAAGATTCTGAGAGTGTCTAGATTTGGCGCGTTTCCAGGGAAGCTAGGTTGGCTAACATGAATCGCCCTCTATAGCTACCGCGTGACGCTCAACAAAGAAACCTCAACCCCCGATGAACGAGACGAGTTGATCCGCGCTTGCCACAAGCGCTGCGCGGAGCGTACCTTGCGAGTTCTAGAAAAGAATGGCTCGATCTTCATCAAACTGGGTCAACACCTCAGTAGCATGGGCTACTTGCTCCCCATCGAATGGACTACAACTTTCATCCCGCTCCAAGATAAATGCCCCGTGTCGTCGATCGAGTCGATCGAGCAGATGTTCGTTCAGGATACCGGCCAGACTATTGATGAGCTCTTCAGCTATTTTGATCCCGAGCCTACTGGCGCTGCTTCCTTGGCCCAGGTTCACGTCGCCACGCTGAAGGGAACCGGTCAAAAGGTTGCAGTCAAGGTACAGCACCCTGCTCTAGCTGAGTGGGTACCGCTGGATTTGGCATTGACCAGATTTACGTTTTCTATGCTAAAGCGCTTTTTCCCGGAGTATGATCTGGAATGGCTTTCTCGGGAGATGGACCTGTCTTTGCCCGTTGAGCTGGACTTCCGAATGGAAGCTCAGAACGCTACTATTGCCAGCGACTACTTCAAGAAGCACTCCGATGTCCCATTAGTTATCCCCGAAGGTATGTCTTGAAGCACCTACGCATATATCCTCCTCGAATATGACCCCCATATTAACCAAATCTAGTCATGTGGTCCCAAGAGCGCATCCTAGTTATGGAATTCATCTCCGGCCGACGCCCCGACGACCTCGAATTCCTCGACGCGAACAACATTGACCGCGATGAAGTCTCCGCGGCCTTCGCTCACATCTTCAACGAGATGATCTTTGGCGATGACGCCCCGCTGCACTGCGATCCGCATGGCGGCAACATCGCCATTCGCCCCAACCCTAACAGCCGCCACCCGAACTTCGAAATCATCCTCTATGACCACGGTCTCTACCGTACCATCGATCGAGACCTGCGACGCAACTATGCCAAGCTCTGGCTGGCAGTCATCGATGCCGATGTACCCCGCATGCGCGAGTTTGCGTACAAGGTCGCCGGCGTCACGGACGAGCAGTTCCCACTCTTCGCTAGCGCAATCACGGGCCGTGACTATAGCGTCTTGACGAAGAAGAATGTTGCTTCTCTCCGTACAGCTGATGAGAAGAAGGAGATCTCCGGCGCTCTTGGTGAGGGCATGTTGCAGCAGTTAGTAGTGTTGCTGGGCCAGGTTCCTCGGATTATCCTGCTTATTCTGAAGACGAATGATTTGAGTATGATCCTATCCTATTCTTTTGCTTCAGTCTCTCCCATTCCTTCTTTGGATCTTCATAGCTAACTATATCCCCAGCTCGCAGTCTAGACGAGAACCTACACACCCGCTCCGGGCCAATGCGCACATTTCTCATTCTAGCCCGGTACGCCACCCGCACCGTTTTCGAAGAACAAATGGAGACCATCCGCGGATCTGGCGGCGTGTTCTTGAATTTCTTCCGCTTCCTCTCCGCCTGGGTCGGCTTCTTGCGGGTTGAAGTCAAGCTGTCTGTTTACGAGACCGTTCTCTCGATGAAGAGCCGGTTCGGACTGCGAACTGGTTGATTCTGCCTGTAGCGTGCTGCGCTCCTGGTTCCCCTTTCCTCGGTTTCCGTTTTGTACATTATTCCCCGGTCTTTATTACTTTCGGTTGGTTTGGTTTGGCACGGATTGTCTGCCCGTACATCTGTGCATCAGCGATGGCGTTTTATACCGTTTTCCCTTTCCCCTATCTCTTCGAGTCCGAACATGAAAAGACTTGCTGTGCTTGGTTTCCCCCTCCTTTTTTTCTGTTTTTATGGGCGCTGCCTGTCCTCGGGCAGTTTGTACAGATAGATTCGTCGATAGATACAAGACATAGACTCGACAAAATACACAGCCAGTTGGAGTGTTTCTGAATGTACTTGTATTAGTATAATCCATCTATCTCAAGGCTACTGTCTACTTTAAGATAAGAAATTCTGATTTCATCGTTTCATTAGAAACTATCCAAGGCACCACGCTTTTCAGAATAGAGAGTATCAATCGAGGATTCCAGATACCGAGGCGCCGTGACAGAAAAAAAAAGAAAAAGAAAAAGGTGGTGTGGAAAACAACATGCACGAAACGTAATAACAATAGGAAATGTCTGTACAGCAAACAAATATGCAGTATTTGTTCGAAAATTCCTCCGACCGGCCGACCGCTACTGCGACCTGACGCACACATCATATCTCGCAGCCACAACCGACCGGTAATACCAGGTTCCCCAATAATTCATCTCTGCATTCCCTGGGGAAAATAATTCAGTCCTCGATCAAACGACTGTTCTCAAATGACAAAAGCGGTTTCGCGGGAGTATCACTGCATTAAAAAAAATAAAGCAAAAAGGAAAAAAGCGAGGCATTTTTTTTTGCTTCGGCTCGGAGGTTCGACCCGAACAAAGCCTGCCGCTAATAAGGAGCAAGTCCATCAATTTAGATAGCGGCGGCGGGGCTGCCACCAATCTCGACCTTGACGTCGGGAATGGAAGCGCCTGTGCCGGACAGGTCGGTTGAGCGGGCGTTGGGGTTCTTCTTGTGGTAGTCGGAGATGGCGGACTTGATAGCGTCCTCGGCGAGCATGGAGCAGTGCACTGGAGAAATTCAAGTTAGCACAAGTGATTTATTCCAGGTATCCCCGAAAGTGCGGGGCATTTATAGAGAGGAAGAAAAGGAAGACATACGCTTGACAGGGGGCAGGCAGAGCTCCTTGGCCACATCAGTGTTCTTGATCTTTCCGGCCTCCTCGAGGGTCATGCCGCGGACCAGTTCGGTCAGGTAACTGGATGAAGCGATGGCGCTGCCACAGCCGAAGGTCTTGAAGACAACGTCGTCGATCTTACCGCTGTCCTTGTTGACACGAATCTGAAGCTTCATGACATCGCCACAGGCGGGGGCACCGACGAGACCGGTGCCGACGTCCTGGTCGCCCTTCTTGAAGGAACCGACGTTACGGGGGTTGTTGTAGTGGTCCAGAACCTTCTCGTGGTATCCGCGGCGTTGGACGGGGGAAGCGATAGCTGGGGCAACACGCTGGACAGCAGGCTGGGCCTGGACGGACTGAAGGCCGGCGAGGGGAGCGAAAGCACGAGGCGCGACAGAGCCGACGCGAGGGGCGGCGGTGACGATACGCTTGAACATTTTGGAAGTGTTGGGAGTGTTGAGATTGATTCGATAGATTCTTTCGATGAAGGGGGTTGATGTATGGGGGATAGTTGAAAGAGGCGAAAATGAAACCGATCTGATAGGGAAGAAGAGAGGGCGATGAATTCATTGCTAAATAATCTGATTGCTTATCTCAGCTGCCGCTAAGCCTAATCGGGGGCTCGAATCCCCGGAACCGCCGGCCATCGGAGCTGACTCATCCACCTTCAACCGGTTTTCTGTCTTCTTTCAGTATATCATTACTCTATTTTATTTCAATATGATGTTCTCAGGGGCCTCATTTGGGTCAATTTGGACCTCTGTGTAAACACCGTCTTCTTTCACTATTCTTCCACTATCCTTCCACTACCCCCATGATATCAGAACGAGGGGCAGTGGCAATTCTCGGAGGCCACTCACTTTCTCCGCGGTGGATGCAACCAACTTCTGGGTTTCCCGCTGGGGACTCCGTGGGCCAATTGTGCATCGATGATATCAAATGGTGGAGATACCCTGCTTTCCTTCCAGGTAGGGATATTCATGGACAAGCTCGATGATTTAATGGATCAGCGGGCCGTTCTTGCTTTGGAAAGGGAAGCCAACAATCCTAATCCTATTCGAATGCCTTCGATCTTTCTCCTTGACCCCGGAATGCTGAATGCTGAAGCTAGCTCAGAGCCTGGTCTGTGCGGTCCGAGGCAGTCCGAACAGTCGGAGTTAAGGTGCTGACGCCTGCTCGGACTCGGTCAATATTTCGGGGTATTCGTGGGTTTTCTTTTGGCGTTCGGTCACTAAAGAGCTATCATGTGACTGGAACGGATTGCCTTTCAGAGGGAGAGTATGCATTACTAGTATTACCTCATAGTGTAGTTTAATTCAGTCCAGTCTTGCATCTTAAGTTTTATATCTCTATTCCATTTATCTACTGCTATTCACTGCGTTACCATAGTTGATAGAATACTTGTAGAAATACTTGTCAGATGACAAACAGCCTGCCAATGGTCCGGCAACTGAATGCTTGGCACCTCCTCTCATATCAACCTCTTCTCTGGAGGTAAAGTGTACACCTGGGCACTACCCAACGGTTGTAGCTACACCAACCATCGAGGCGCATATCATGTCCTCCAAGAATACTCCAAACCCCAAATCCCTCGGTCGATCCCCAGGAGTACGTAAACCATGTCTCATCCAGCCCACACTGGGGAAGCTCTCAAAAGAATGCATGGTCCCGGCGGACACAGCTGATGGAATCTACAGTCTCTAAATGCACCCATCGCGGCATTCGCCATGGCCCTAATCCTAGGCTCTTATTGCATTTCATCGATTCGCACTGCACGACGCGAGGCACAGGGTCAATCGGTCGCGACATCGGACGCGCCCACGCGACGGCCATCGGGTGGGAAGGACTCGTGGGTTCAGCAGGCACTGGAAGAGAGTCAAACGGGCAAGGGAGGGAAGGCCTAAGGCGTCAAACAGAACTGGCAAGTTCTACTATTACTAGTACTAGTAGAAGATGTATCTGCATGCCCAGGTGGCTGCTTCTGGTTGTTTACATTTGCGTTGCATTTACCGGCGTACAGCAGGAAATATTGAATCTTGATTGAATCTTGTGTATGTTTACTATGCTCGGCTCAGATCATCAAATATGATTTATTTGCATTCGGCGATTGGGAGTAGTATTTTACACTGGACTAGCGCTCAGCCCGTGCTTCAATTCTTGATTGAAGAAACATTGGCACCGCCCAGAGACCAATCTTCATCTTCGTGATCGATCAGAATTTTCAGTGTATTGAATGATCATACACCGGGCGTTTAAGTGTAGAACAACCCGGGTCAATATTCATAGAAAGATCATCATATAAATCGTGAAGAGAAGAATGGACGATCGGGGTGCGCGTGCTCGAGAAATACTAGTAGACCATGAGGCAAGCCTCAAAAGTCATATTCCTGCACATACTAGTGCTAGTAGCCGATCCTGGTCCCTAGCCGTAGCTGAGAAAAAATTGGAACTAGCTGAGTGACCCAAGCATGGTAGAATTATCTTCAATCCTTCTGGTCGATCGCAGGCGAGATGCCATTGAAACACTTATGCCAATTTCCACACTACCTGGGATTATACATCAAAATCGGCAGGCAGTGTGCAGGCAGTGCGTAGGCATTGAAGTTGCTGTTGCAGTTGCTGTTGCAGAGTGGAAGAAGAAGAAATGCGAAAAATGCGAAGCGAGAAAAATCATGGGCGGAATGTCACGTGATATGCAGCTTACCCCACCAATCGCATCTGAACTATACAATAGTACTAGTACTAGGACTCCCTATATGTGTGATTGCGAGTAGGCGGTATTGGACACGCTAACGAGAGAAGTCTATAAATATTCTAATTCAGGAAAATACAACGTGTCAACGCTATGAGAATCGCAATTATCCGTCAAGGCAAACTCGACCTAACCCTACTCGGTCAGAATCGGTGGGAAGCCGGCTATCTCCTAAACTTCATCAAGTTAGCATAAGGCTGAGCTATTAGATGAGCCACACTTTGATGTTACCCGGCAAGCTCCATCTGAAACAATTCGAATCAAATCACAAAGCCGGACAACGGAGTGGATTGGGGCCGAAACCTCGGCCCCCAATTATTTTAGCCTACAAAACAACTTCAGCCTCGCTGGTGACCGCATCAATCCTTTTCTTCCTTTTTCCTGCAACCTCGAAAAAGAGAGGAGAAAGAGGGGAAAGGCAGAAAAAAAAGAGCCAAAGCCATCATACACAATGTCTTCCCCCACCGTGGATGCCTTTTTCAATCGCCTCGGCTCAATAGTCACAATCGGATTTCTCACAATCTGGATCCTCGTTACAGTAGGATTCATCTACATCGACATCGAAGACTCAAGCTGGTTACTCTTCGAAACCCTCTTATCAATCAGTCTCTTTACATATCTTATCTTCCGAATGATCGTGGCATGCACAAACACCAACCCCGATTCAATTGTCTACCGCCTCACAACTGCCCACCGTCGATCACGCCGAGGCGCCCTGGCAGTCCTCGTGTGCGCTTGTTCCTGGATCTACGGGCTATTCTTCAAACTCATGGCGCTGTTTCTTGTCAACAGTTTTTGCATAATGATATTTTCTGCCCATCTTTACCCGGACTTCTTTGATCAAATGGAGGAGGTTTCACTGCCGGATCCAGAGAGCCCTGGCTCCGGTGTCGAGGTGCAGAACGCGGGATATAGGTTCAAGAAGAAGGACTATTTCGACGCGATGGAGCAGATGAAGGAGGAAGTGGGTTTTGATCCTATTCAAGCGTTTGGCTGGATTCCGCCGCGCATCTTGCTATGCTGCTTTGCTCTTGTGTGGTTTTCATGCTGTACACTGACGCTCTACGTTCTCCGCCTTTGTTGGAAATCAATCAGGGTCGCCTTTGGACCTTCTTCGTCACCTTCTGCTCCGCCAAAGACGCATGTCGTTTAGGTATGATTGTTTATCGACTTGATTCACTCCATCAGAAGATTATTAAGCGAGTACTACCTACGCCCATTTATGTATAATAATCTTACGAGATACTTAGATTTTCAGGCATAAAATAACCATTATGTCATTTACACGTTTATACACATCATTGGGAAAGAAAAAAAGAGCCAATCGGCCGGGGATGAAGACCGTTTCAACACAGCTAGCCATATCATGACTTGATCAACGTAGCGGCCTTCTTCGCCTGGAAATCACGACTGCTGAATCCAGCCTTGAACGTAAACTGACCAGCAGGAATCCGCCAGTCTTGAGCAGTAACATCCCAGTAACTAACATCCCGACGCATCAAGTCAAAAGAGACAGTCTTCTTTTCACCAGCCGGAAGCCAGACTTTATCAAATCCACGAAGCTGGCTCGGGGGTGTACCGGCTGGCGCCGAGCTGGGAAATTCAACATATAGCTGCGGCACAGCGAATCCATCAACGTCGCCAGTGTTAGAAACCTCTGCTTGAAGGGTGAACACTGTATCCCAAAGAGCCGGATTACCGCCAGGCTGGGTAGGCCGCTTCTCTGGTAGAGCAGTAAGGTTGTTTTGTGGGGCAGAGCCCTTCGGCTTGAGGCCCTTCATGCCGAAAGTAGTGTAGCTCAGGCCAAAGCCGAACTCGTACCGGACGGAGATGTTCTTAGCATCGAAATAGCGATATCCCACCTCGAGCTCTTCGTCGAACCAACTCTGCCAGTCGTATGTACCGTTTGTTTCCACGGCGGTGGTCACGGGGGCATTGTAGTCGGTCTCATTGTATGCGATTACGTAGGGGAGTTTGGCGGATGGGTTGACGTCTCCGTAAAGAACATCTGCGATTGCATTGCCGGATTCTTCTCCGGCGTAGTGCTGGGCCAGGATGGCGGTTACGTTCGGGTGGTCTGCGAAGGGCATGACGTTCACGCCGCCAGAGTTCGTGATAACAATGGTGTTGTTGCAGTTGTTAGCGATGGCTTCCACGACCGCGTTTCCATTCCAGTCCAGGTCGAGCGAAGTTCGGTCCTCGCCTTCTGCGGAATATGATTTTAGGAACACGAGACACACATCGGGCGTCTGTGGGATCCAGAGTGGTGACGTTAGTGCCGTAGTAGTGAGGAGGGTGTTGTTCAGGAAGGACTGGACGATGGATCCGTCCTTGCGAGCGCGGGCACTGATTGCGTCGAGTGGGGTGGACAAGAACGAGAACCTGCAGGAGCCAGAGCTGGCAGATCCTGCGAGATGGCCGTACTCGAAGTCGCCCATTAGATCAGGGCCTTGGGTGAGAGGGCCAGCGTCGTTACCGGCGACCACAATGTTGCGAGGTCTCTTGAGAGGCAGGGCATTTTTCTCATTCTTCAGCAGGACGGTTGAGGCAGATCCATGCTCGCGAATCATGGCGCTGTGGTTTGCGCGAACGTCCCGGCTGCTTTCGCCTGTGAACTTCCAGTCATACAGCCAGGTATCAGGGGGCGAGTCGACATTCAGTGGGCCAACCGACGCATCAACGCTGGGGTAGTTCTTTTCTTGACCAAGCCAGAAATAGGGAGTCATGATGCGGATAATCATATCATCCAGACGAGTCATCTCAACAGTACCGTTCTGCACAGCCTGAGTGAGATTCTTACCCAGATAAGATCCATCGGTCCAGAGTTCTCCGTAAAGAGTGAAACCTCCAGGCATGGTCATATCCATTCCACTCTCAACAGACGATACACCGCTGTGCGTAGCACCCCAGTCAGACATAACATAGCCCTGGAAACCAAGCTCGCCCTTGAGCAGGTGGTTGAGCAGGTAAGAGTTCTGGCAAGCGTGGGAACCATTCACACGGTTATACGAGCACATGGCACTAGCAACCTTCGCCCGAACAGCGTTAGCGAATGGCCACATGTAGATTTCGTGGAGGGTGCGGTCATCGATATTCGCAGACACCGAATCCTGGATATACGTTGTCGCGTTGGCGTCCGGGGCGTAGGTGGGGTTACGCTGGGTTTCTTGCTCATTGGCAATGAAGTGCTTCGCGTTTGCCTGGACACCCGCATCCTGCATTCCGTTGATGGTCTCCTCCATGCAGACACCGGTGAGGTAGGGGTCGGCAGCGAAGCCTTCCCAGGTTCGACCATCGTAGGGACTGCGGCCCAGAGGTCCTCCGATGGGTCCCAGAATAACATGGGAACCCTTGGCCTTGTGTTCCTTGGCCATGGCATGTGCGCGGTTATATAGCAGTTCACGGTCCCAACTGGCGGCGGCAGAAACACTGCTGACGAAGACACTGGAGTAATCGCCCTGCTGCACGCATTGGGGTCCATTTTGGAGACAGAGACCGGTGAAATTGAGACGTGGAATGGGAAGGACGTTTCCGACGCAGGGACCAGGTTGGCCCGTTGCCATCCAGGATTTCTCTTCCAGTGTGAGCTTGTTCACGAACTTCTTAGCTTTCAAAAGGGCATGCTCCCATCCTCCGTTTCCGGTTGTGTTGGCTATATAGTGTTAGGAAAGGGACCTCCGCTGTAGATCGGGTGGACATTTTTACTCACGCGAGGGGAGGATGAGTGGAGAGTGGCCATAGGGGCTCAGGATTGTAGTGTTTTTTGGTTGGACATTGCTGAAGGGTTCTCCTGGGTGATTAATTGGGGCCTTGCAAGTATCTGCTGCCACCGAAGGGCCGGCGAGAAGCAGCGATACCGCTAACAAAGCCTGTGTTGGTAACATGGCGATGATGTATCGAGATATCTCAATGGATTAGAAGACGGCACCACAGTTCCGAGTGGACGATCCCTTGCTTTAAATATTCGAGGTTGGGCCATAATGCCCCGGGCATCCCATCCCACCCTACTCCGTAGAAGCACCCCAGATGGGCTGGGGACTCCACTCGTGGGGGTAACTGGGGAGTTGGGGAGTCGGAGACTCGCATCGAGGGGTATGTAAGTGGATCCTATACCGTCATTTGTCGGAAGTTGGCATTGCTTGACCGCGGAGGATTGCCGACTTCTCAGAGACAAGCAGCAAAATAAACCGGATTGGGTCGGGATGCCGAGCAATATTCCCGACTCTCAGGAGGATTCAGAGGCATCACTTAGTGTTTTCATGGGGCAGCATGCAAAGAAAAGCATAAATTATCTTTGAGCAGCTAAACAGGGCCCCATCTTGAGTTCCAATACTTCCCTCGCAATTGAGGGTGGGTGGTACAATGCAAAAGTCTCGGGGGGTTTGGGATTTTCGGATCAACTTCGGCTGAATCCCCCCCCCTTCCCCACACGGCCCTCGCCCATCGTCATATCCGGCACTCCGCGACTCCACGGGGTCCCCCAATCAATGCAACTCTGCGGAATTTCACCCACACTTTTTTCTCCGGTCCGAGTCAAAAGCCATGTTCAATGCTCTACCGCGTGTGCATGGCTCTATTTCTCCAGGAAGTGATCGGCATCTCGGTGAGACTAGCCACACCCCGGCAGGTTTTCCGTTAACTCCAAAGCACAAACACAGACCCCAAAAGAACGCTAAAATAAGCGCTAACTGAACAAGGATTGGCGATTGAGGGATATTTGGACTTGCGAGAATATTCCTTGTGGTGCTATCCAGCGTTTGGACCTACCATATTAGGTAAAACTGTAACTCACTCGGCCTCATAAATTCTACTTGGAGAAAATTGACGGAAATCCTTATGAAGTTTTGAACTGTGCAGTGTATCTTTAACGCTATTATAACTCAAAAGATCAATGATTATCTATCATGTAGGAGCATTGCCAATGATAACTAGCTTCTCTATGATTGCAGCATCGGAGTGAGAGCAGTCATTAGTAAAGACGAGATATGTACAATCAATCTCAAACAATAATATAGCGCATTAAGCTAAACAAGAAGATGTTATCTTCGGTAGACTCCGTAAAGGAGCTCCTTCGCAGTGGGTTCGCCATGGGAAGCCATAGCTTGCAGGTGGTCTAGGAATTCCTTCGCACACGCAGCAGCAGCCGACGCAGCACAAGGCTGCCAACGATCATTCTTATCAGTATCCGCATAATCCCATATCTCTCGAATGGCTATACGAGGGAAGAAATTCACCAATTCTTTCGCTTCCATCTCCAGGCCAATTTCCCCATGAGCAACTCGCAATGCCTCGCGTTTGGGAGCATACTTTTATAACTTGATTACCAGACGAGATAGTCCCATAATGAATGACATGCATTTTATCTGGGCGTTGCTGTCGGCGCACCTCCCGAGCTGGCTCACAAGCCGTGCAAGAAGAGTTGCCTTGTTTATGTTGGTAGTCGGCTTGGAAGAGACTATCAAATGCCGGTCCAGGAGGAGAGTATCCTCTTATCTGTATTCTGGGGTATTTCTGAAGCATTTGATTGATATTTGCTGTGATGTTGTTGTTTCTCTTGGAGTGTTCCGCCCTCATGCTTGCAAGAGCATTTCTCAAGGCTGCAGGCGGAGGTTTTGATACATGGTCACTGAGGATTGACCTATCTGGAAGACGCGTTCCGGTATTATGCACGGCGACTCCACCAGTTAGGGGATCGTCGCGAAGTATCACGTCCCCGAGACCGAAATCCCGATTATTAGGAAGATCTGGGATTCCCGCTGCGATGCCGACAAGTAATCCCACGCGGATGTTTGGGAAAGTGAAGACCATGCTGCTTCCAACTCTGGCCGCAGCTGCAGCGCCTTTCCTATTCAGCGGTAGTTTCGCGATGACGACTTTGATTTTGCCGATTGACCCCAAGGTATATGTGTTTTGGTCGGCCGAAACTGGCGTTTTTCGGGGTAGGCCATACTATTCATCGAGCATACCTCTTGCCGCGATTAATTCGATATCCAGGGCACAGACCCATCCAACCGTATATTCCTCATTACCGAGCGGGGAGTATGTGGCATGGAATTTGTGTGTGTGTGTGTGTGTGTTTTGTATTGAGAAATTCAAATGATAGATAAAATAGTAGATAATCTACGTAGCAGATTAGATGAACTCTGGGTTCAGTTTATCAAGGATCGCGAGTTAGCGCCGAGAGAAAAGTTTTAGTGAGATTTGAGTATTCGGTCGCTTTATACCGCTAAATGGTGGTTGTTCCAAGGTTGAACTATGTGCCAGAGGTAATATTTTCCTATATCTACGTTTATTTTTTTGAGTGATCTTGCTCATGAACATGAAGAATCAAGAGGAGAGAGTACTTGATCGCCAAGCATTGATTTATCAAAAAGGAACGGCCACAATAACCAAACAGACAGGTATGTATGTACAAAAAGACAAGGCGTGCAACAGCCATGCTGAACAAAAAGCCGGTAAATGAAGTCCAAGAAGAATAGGAAGAAAAAAGAACGCTTCGAAATCACAAGAGATCTTTGACGCTTTCTCCAGCAACTTCCCCTGTCCTATAGCTAGGGCTAGGGTAGGGTAGGCTGGGAAGTACATTTGCGCCGAGAATAATCCCTAGCATGTGATCGAGATATCGTAGTTGCGGATCAGCATCATCACATGCTAAGAGCCGCCGCCGTAAATGTTATTGCCATCTATTGCCGAGAGTCCAAGCCCCGGTGGGTGTTTTGGAAATGCGAAGCCTGCTCGCTGAGAGAGCCGCCAACTGGAGCTATGATGCTGCCAGGTCTATACAAGTTGAGATGAAAGTGGTAGTAGAAGGAGGAGGATAAGAGAGAGATTAAGGTGTTGGTAGTGGGCGGATGTTGGAGGAGAGGGATCTTTCTAAGTCGTGTCGACTGGTCATCATATCATGCCGTTTTGATCCTCTGCCATGCGCAGCTTCATTTCGCCTTCGAGCTGAAAGTTGTGGATCAACTTTCGCAGGTACTCATAGGTAAGCATAGTCGTCATGGCTGCCGGGACGGCCCGGAACAAATTAGTGCCAATCCCGGAGTAGAACGCGCGCCAGCCCTCTTCTCTGAGAATTGTTTGACATGTGCGCAGCATTCCGTCGTAGCGAGGACGGTTGGGCATGCCGTCGGATGATGAGACGCTTGGTGGCCGGCCACGGTCGTGGGGATGGTGTAATCCTCCGCGGAAGGCGATTTCTTCGGGCGATGGTGCCGGTGCTGTACGCTGTTGTGTTTGCAGGCGGGTTCGAAGGACCTCGTGAGGGTAGGTCACTGTGCTAGCACAGATCTTACTCAAGAATGTGGCGGCGGAAATTCCAATCCAGTGGGACTTTCCTGAGTCAGGATGCTCTCCAATTCCATAACCTGTGAGTGCCATTTTCAGGTACTCGTAAAGAGGGAATTGTATGGCGACATGAGTCAGACCCAGAAGAGCGGGCGTGAGACCGGAGTAGAAAGAGCGAAGACCCTCTATTTTGTACATCTTGCGAGCGGCATCCCATGTACCTGAGTATTGCCATGGAGCTCGCACTCCTTCGCTATTTTGTTTGAGGCTCTGCGACATAAGCCTAGTTTTGATGACCCAGATGGGGTTCGTCACAACAGTTGAGCATGCACCTGCAGTAATAGATGCATACCCACGGGAAAGCCACCAGCTATCTAAGGTCGAGTTAGCAGGCTGTGATGTGTTGCGCAGATGAGTCAAAATGGGAACCAACCTGTTTGCTCGAAGAAGTACTCGCGGGATCGGTCGTACACGGCCAGGTAGACGGCCCATGTGGGCAGATAACCCAGCAGCATAGGGCCAAGTCCTTGGTATAGGCCGCGTAGACCATCCTCCCTGAATATCACTTTTCCAGTACCCAGCATCCCCCGGTAAAGGGTCTTGGTCTCGAGTGACTGTCCTCCCCGCCGGGCAAAGCCACCTTGGGCTTGCAGCTTCGTTTTGATCACATCGAGCGGGCAGGTCACGATCCCAGAAGCCACGCCTGCGCTAGCTCCGCAGAAGGGTGCAATCCAAAAGTTGGGAATCTTGGTGGAGAAAATTTCTAAGCGAGTGGTGAAGTCGGAGCTTGACGTCGATGCGACGGGCACGTTGGTGGTGGACGAGGCGACATTTGATATATTGGAGCTCTGTAGCGGGTCGAAAGAGCTGCTGGCAGCTTCAGTGTTGCCTCTACCGTCGGAGCGCATTGTTGTGGAGTTTGGCAGGCGCTCACGCTTGTCCGTCTTGATCACCGAGGGTTCCCGGACGCAAGCATATCGTTATTCCGAAACCGAAAAGGCGCGACTTGGGACGATCAGAGGGTGGATGGAAGCAAGAAGCCGCTTGCTTTCGAGACCGATATGTTGGCAAGACGTGCGAAGAGGAACGGGGGGGTCGAGCGAGGAGGGTATTGTCCGATGATTACCGAGCGAGAATGGTGATGCGATACCCTATGCAGCACGGACTTTGGGGGGGAAGTGGGTGGGGGGAGACCCTAGCAAAGCAAGCTCCCCGCAATAGGGATTCAAAAGCACTTCAGGAGATATTCGACCCCATGATCTGAGCAAAAGAAGGTAAAGGAGGCAGTTGAGAGCGGATTCTGGAATTGGGGAAAGGTGGAGGTGGAGGTGGTGCGAGACATTCGCAGAACTCCCCGCGGGCCTCAGGCAAGTCAGGCAAGTCTCGGGTTATCACGTGAGCGGTCATGTGTTTGGGGGAGTCCGACCTGCCAAGACCGTTGCCCAATGCGGACTAGTGCCGCAAGCTCCGTTTTGCACACTCGCAACGTCGGGTCATCTCGTGTTCTATTCAAGCCGGTCTTTTCCCCTTCCTCCAATCCAACTCGATACCCTCCACCATGTCTGCTCCTTCGATTGCCAACTACATTGTCAAGCGCCCCTGGCTCAAGCGCTGGATGACTCCCCTGGCCAACTGGTACACCGATGCCGCTGGCTACAGGAAGCTCGGACTGAAGTAATTATCGTCCCCCTCCGTCAATTCCTGTCCACCGCGGATATTCGCCTCGACCAGCTGGGTTTCGATCATGCGTGCGACCATAGAGACAATTCTCATCTTTCGTCATGACCAATGTGGTCGCAATTCGCATTCGCATCCGCATGAACCCGACCCAGTCGTTCCGATACCCGCGACAAGTGAACATGTCCCCTTCCACAATCAGAGGCTAACCGCGATCCATCTAGGTTCGACGACCTGATCCCCGAGGAGAGTGAGAATGTCCAGAAGGCCATCAAGCGTCTTCCCGCCAAGGAGGCCTACGATCGTGTCTTCCGTATCCGCCGCGCTTTCCAGGTTCGCCCGAAACCCCCTTCCCCGAGAATCCCCCCTTCGGTCGAGGAATTGTCTAACTTAACACCCTCAATCGCAGTGCTCTATCTCCCACACTCTCCTTCCCGCCAACGAGCAGATCAAGCCCGAGGAGGTGAGTTTATCGCGATTTCACTTCCACCCAAAATTCGCTCTCCCCGCATATCCCCGTATTGGCCAATCCTGTTGCGAGGATTTGTCACTTATGACCCTGACCCCCAACACCCACCCACATCCCTCTATCAACTTAATACTAATACACCTTCTCAATTAGGACGTCGAGTACCTCAGCCCTATCATCCGTGAGGTCGAGAAGGAGGCCAAGGAGCGCGCCGAGCTGGAGACCCTGACCCTCCGCAAGTAGACTTCCCTGGGTGGATCTTCTTCCTTTGCGATTGATATGAAAAGCCGATAGGATGCGAGCGCGATGGGGTTGTTGCATGACATAGATGGATTTATTTTTAGGCGAGGATATGGACCAGCTGTCTTAATCCACTTGTGTACTGATATTGTACAAATCGATTTTCTTCGTTCTGTTTACACACAATATTCTACCCGTCCATGTTGGATGATATCCACCTAATATTAAAAGAATGAGTCTTCTTACGAGCGCAACTGTCATCGGCTGGCAGCCACCGGCGACTGGAAGACTTCCCCCGCCTGACATCAACCCATCAACTCCCTCCAAAATGGGTCAACAGGTGCTATATCCACCGATCCAGAAATACACCATCCATTCACAGTCCAATGTTCTTCCAATTCATTACTCTCTTTCTAGGTCGGTATATAATCACAACTACTATCCGAGCATCCAACACGCACGATATCTCAAGCCTCCTGGGTTTCGGCAACTCAACCAGTAAGAACAGCAACATCAACATTTTCAATCCGCCACATATACCACATGAAAAGACTCCTATCGACGGTATGCGGTCAGCAACACACAACTCAAAGACCAAGCTCATCCCGGGCAGTGTCAATCCTACCTATACGGCGCAAACTTGGCAGCCAATTCTAGCATATCCTTCTCCGACATATACTTAAACTTACCACCACCCTTACCCTTCAACTTACCAACATCCCTCCCCACAAAAGCAGCACATCCTCGTCTAAATCACATCGCATCGGATCAGCAAACACAACCTTGGAATCATCCACTCATAACCACCAGGGTCAAACTCACTGAACACCCAAATCACCTGTGGAAAAAACATCAATCCTCTTCAACGCAAAACAAGCAAACATCTCAACAGACCACCTCCCCAACCCCCGAACAGCCGTCAACCTCTCAACAAGCTCCTCATCCGACGCCGTCGCCAAAACCCTCGCACTAAGCTCCCCGCTTGCAAACTTCTCCGCCAATCCCTGTATATACTCCGCCTTGCGCTGACTGAGCCCCGCTGTCCGTAAAGTGGGGAGATCACACCGTGCGACAATATCAGGTGTTGGAAATCGCGAATGTGCGAGTCCAGCTTCTGCTACACCTGCATCCGCACCAGCTCCTGTGCTCGCAGCAGCAGTGGTTCCTGGCAGGTTAAACAATGCCACGAATTTATTCCGAATGGACTTTGCCGCTGCGCCGGAGACCTGTTGACCGATGATGCTGCTGGTAAGACTATTAAAGGGATCTATTTGTTCCGCCAGGCCGGCGGGGGAGAAGAGCGGGCATGGATGTGCTTCGATGACGGGTTTTAGGCGCGGGTCTGTTGCGATGAGGTGGGCGAGGCCTTGGTCTAGGAGGGTTCCTGTTGTTGCGGTTGGGCGGGGCAGGCCGGTTTTCGAGGGCGAGGCTTCGGCGAGGGTTGTTGGGTATGCATTTATTGATGAGCCGTGGGGGGTTAGGAGTGTTGCGTTTGTTCGGTGCGGGTCGACGGGGCGGTTCAATGGGGGTGGTGTGGATGGTCTGGCGGTGGTGGTGGGTGTTGGGTCCCAGTATGATGAGTTTGTTGCGGGAGGTGGAGGTGTTGCTTGTTTGCTCTTTGGTGTCTTCGTAGTTGCCTTTTTGGTTGTGGGTTTGCGTGGCTTGGTGATGCTGTTGTTGTGCTGTACTCTTGTCACTTTGAGTGCTGGTGCTGGTGCTGGTGCTGAGCTTGACATGGGGGCTGTAAGTGATGGGATGGCGCCCAGTCGGGCTGATCGTCGGAGCGACATGCTGATTTCAAGTTCCTGCGGGTATTTCCAGTATATTGGGGTAGTAAATGGGGTAGTATAGCGGATGCGGAGGAGTCGAAGTTGAGAGTGGAGGTTGAGGGGGAGGTTGAGTCTCCGAGTCCCCGGATTCCGGCTGACGCATGCCAAGCTTCGTATCGCGTTGAGCCCCAGCGCTGGTACTCGCACGGTTCAAATCATACTGTAGTATGGACGGGACTGGGTATATCTAAGATGTCCTGCTTAATTAAAATATGTGCCAAGGTTAATATGAGGTAGGTAGTACTACTACTGCAATACTAGTACTTTGCTTCTCGATTTTGGAATACCCTGTGTTTTGCGGTAGAAGACCGGCCGAGGAATATATGTAATCATGACCAGACTTTTACTTTGTCATGGCAATACCTACTCCAGAAGTCTTGTGGGTTTCATTACCCTGATAACTTAGTACTTACTATTGGTAAGAAACTGACAATTAGCTTTAAATGAAGCCCTAAATTGTTGTCCAATCTGCACAGAAAGCGAAGTGCTACTGGTACTAGTAGATACTAGCAAGGAAGATTGCCCAGTGACCAGCTTGTGACTACTAGGTACTTCCAAGGCTCACTACCAGATCATAAGAGATACTAGTAATAAAAATGAATTTCAATTGAAGAGTTCAGTTTGATCAGCCAGATGTTCAAATTCAATCAGCTCAACCGGTTATATAACCTAAAAGCCTTCGATGTTTCCTTTCTACCACCATTTCCAAAGGACCCACGACAATTGGTTTGTTCTCTGCAAACTATATCCGACCAATGACACACGCCACAAATCCAAGCCAAGCGTGAGCCAAGCCAGTCCAGTGCAATTTCTACACTCTAGCTTACCTTACACCGGAAGGCTTACCGGCCAAACCATCATGCCGCTCTATGTGTTCGTTCGCAACAAGCGAGAAAAGAAACCAATTGGCCCAAGGGTTCGACTGTATCAATAACCCATGGATAGACCAATACAGTTGTATGCGTAAAGCCGTTCAATTGGGCCGAATCTACTCCGCCAGCGCCCAGTTCCAAGGTTCAACGTCGTAAACGGTCGCGATCCAAGGAGATCCACGGATCACCCGAGCATGGCGTTCTATTTCAAGTTTCAACAGGCACAAATCAATCCGCACTTCCAAGGTTTCACTGACTGCGGGTTCTATTTCAAAATTCATTACACGATAAGTCAAGATTGGGGCACAACACCGACCTGGGCATATGGTAAGACCAATTGGCCACGACACTTCAACGACTAGCGCGAATTTCGACACGCCAATGTTGGCACCCGACCCAGGAGGCTTGCGTCAGCCCGTCTAGACCAGCCGACTAGCTTGCTCAAGTTTCTCCAGGTTAAGTGAGCAGGAGCAAAAGAAAAAAAAGAGAATAAATAAATAAATTGTAGACAGTGGGGTCCGACACTGATCGACCAAGTTGTGCAATTTGGTCCAACCAGTCAAAAGAGCCATTCCCGCCACTATCCTGTCGAGATCAAGATTAACCAGTCGGCCCTTGGACATGCGCCTTTAGTTCGAAACTATGTCCAGTGTGTATCTCGGGTATCCGTACGGAGTACGGACATGGACATGTAGATTCAGCAGAAAACCTTGTCAGAATCAGAACATCAACTTGAAAAAAACCCGACGACGCCAAAAGACAAATGAAAAGCTTCGCGTCGATTATCTAGCCCGAAGCGGCGCATCTTCCCATCCGCGCCCCTCCCTTCCCCCATACTCCCCGGAGTCTATGATAGTTAGTGGTGTGGACTTGGGTATGTATACATGGACTCCGTAGGAGGAACTCCGTTCTGCGTACAATAGAAAGGTCTTGTGATCTGGAGAATGTTGCCAGCCTCCCCCTATTTACGTTCGCGATGGGTAAACTCCTTGATTCGCCCCATACCCACGTTCCCATGCATTCCAGAAGAGCCGAGAAACGCCCTCCAGGAATGTGAGCGATATTCAGGTTTGTATGTACTCATTATGTACTGGAGAATTGAGTTACAGTCAAATTTTAGGGCTCAGGATAAGTGTGAAGGACAATACGGCATAAGCCTCTTCATTATGTGCAGAGTATGGAGATATCAAGTGCTTTGTTACTTGTAGTTAATTGCATGTCATATGCAAAAGTTTTATTTGGCCGCGCGGTTCACTCCGTGGTTACCACAGCCACAGCCACAAAACAAGGAAAATACTACTGGTATACACTAGGTCAAAATCCAAGACAATTATACCGAGTATGTGCATAAGTACTGCGTACTCCGTACTGTACTAAAATTTGCGATCGGGGCCAAATTCTTGCCCGACAATGCCAAAAATCAAGATCAAGTGCGAGCAGTATGTACTTGGTGGCTCTGACTTGGAAATTTTCATCTTCTCTGCAGGTTATTCTGTATCTAAGCGATGGGTCGATGGGTCGATGGGTCGGGTCGGTGGAGCCGAGTGGAGTGAGTAACCCCGAGGCCCGAGCAGGTTTGGTCTCCGATCTGAAACAGTCGTAATACCACTTCCAAACAGTAAAATTGAAATTGCGCGATGTGACCATGGGCAGGCTGTGCAATTACTAGTAGCTGGTGTTTAGTCTGCGGTGGGATGATGCATAGCAGATCAGAGCAGGAAAGAACAGGGCAAAAAAAAACCAGAGGAGGAGCAAGGCAAAGTAAATCCAAGCAAGGTAATCTCGACTACTCGTAGAGTCGATCATCAACAAGCCGACCGGAAAACCTTCCTTCAGATCCTTCAGATGGGTCGAGAGGAGGGCAGAACAACTGCATACGGAGGGTGGCACGTCGATCCGTAGAGCTCTCGTCGATCGGCCGCTCTCCTTCAAGTGACAGCCGAGCTCTGCGGATCAATCGAATGGAATGATCGAGGACGGATAGCTATTCGTACTTCAAGAGAATCTCCGTACTCAGGTACAATACTCCTCCAGTACCGCAGTTGATCCGAGTATAAATAGTCGCAAGGACTGCCCAGTCAGCTTGCTGTGCCTGGCCGATCGAAATTTGAATATTCACGCCATATATTAAATCACCCCGGCCAGGCCCGCAGAGCTTGCCCAGGTGGTCAAAGGCTCGGCCAGGGGCAGCGATCGCATTTTGCCACTGGAGGGCTATTTTTTGTGCCGGCGATGGCCCCGGGCAGTGTATCATTATTATTAGCTGCTTAGATTCGTGCTCCTAGCTCCGTGTCCCGTACTTCTGGGTGTATGTAGTACATACAGTATGTACAGTATGCAGTAAATTACTCCGTACTGGTAGTTTGCATGTGTTGCTCAGGGGATGGATGGGAATTATTTCCGTGCCCAGGGCCAGGATGCGCGAGGGGCGAGGGCGATCGTGTTCAATATCAGACACTGGCAAGATATCCCGTACATACAGATAGACAAGACAGCTGGGTATTGTCTGTACGAGTACTCGTACGCTGTACATATATGCTATCTTGGGGGTGGATGATCACGGAAGCAGGATTGGATTGGACTAATCCAGGGCGAGGCCAGACCTGCGTACCAATCAGAGACGCGCATGCCGGGGGACGATAGCGGCAAAGGGGCGGCGGGTCCGGTAAAGGCTTGAATTCCTGCAATTTAGTCGGGACATCGATGGGCCAGTGTACTCCGTACTCCATACGGGGTTAAGAGTACCTACTGTAGAGGGTCAGGAGTATAGTGCCCTTGTTGCTCCATTCTTAGGTCATGCTTGGTAGAGCTCAGTTAAAGGGGCAGTGGCTGACAGGGTGGTTCCTGATCGCTGCAGAAGAGAAAGTTTGTCTGGTGGAATTGATGTTGATCAGGGGTACTAGTAGGATTACTAGTATGAGCAGAGTATGAGTTCAGAGTAATCCGTGCCTATTGATGAGATTAAGGACAAGGATGACGACAGCGTATATGTCCATACAGGATGACAGTGTATAGAGTATGGCAGTGTGCATGGTATTTCTACTACGAGATATGATACTCTACCATTGGATGCAGTATGTACAGGATTAATTGCATGTAGCAAGCAGCAGGAAATAGCAATCGACAAGATCATATCCATAAGCATATCCATATCCATCACAGATAATCATATGGAGTCTCGCTAGTGGGTGGGTTGCACAACTCTATGCACGTCCACAGGAGTACGAGATGCAGAGTAGAGTACAGTGTACAGAGCTGTGCACTTCAGTGGCAAATACCATCTCAATGCATACTGATTATCACTCAGAATATACTAATGCTACTAGGTGTGAAATGTAATTGTAGATGTAAATGTCATGAATGTTTACAGTTAACTGGTATAGGCAATTTGGGTATTTTCTGGATGAAAACGGCAAACTGAAAATTGACCGGATGCGGTATTGTGTTGGTATGCCCCTTGTAATTTGTGTATTTAACGGGCCTTTCCCCAGTGGAACCCGTGGTACTTTCCCTTTCCCACTTTTCACTAGTAAACACTGTCTGTCTGATACGCAGAGACACAACAAACCAAGACTCTCCCTGGTCTAAACTGGTCCCAACTCCACTCCACGCCTCCTTTCCACTTCTTCTTCTCTTATTCTTTCCTCCTCCTCCTTCATCCCCGTCCATTCGTTCTTTCCTCCGGGTCACCACTTCTTCTTTCCATTCACTCGTTCTCACTTCTTTATTATCGTGAGTTACCTCAAATTCCTTTCTCCCCCTGGACATCCTCTCTCTGCACTCTTCCTCTCCCGCTCTCTGCACCAGATTCTCTCACCATCCTCATTATCCCCTCCCATTATTCCATCCACTCAATTCTAACCGCCTTCCAGAGTACATCACAATGGTTTTCGCCAAGTATCTGCTGCCTGCTCTGGCGGCCACCCAGGTTGCTTTCGCTGCTAAGTGTGAGTATCCCATGATCTATCTTTCCTACCGATTCCCCCATCGCACCCATTGCGACCGAGACTGAGACTGACTCAACTCCATTCTTACAGGCGGTGACACCAAGATCTCCTCCCAGAGCGACGCTGATGGAATCGCCTCTTGCTCCACTGTCAAGGGTGATATCACCGTCTCCTCCGACTTCTCCGGCGAACTGAGCCTCGCCAGCATCGAGAAGGTCGAGGGTGACCTGACTGTCAACAATGTCACTCAGATGACCTCCTTCACTGCCGACTCTATCTCCGAGATCACCGGTACCTTCAAGCTGGTCAGCCTGACCACTCTCTCCAACCTGAACTTCGCCAAGCTCGCTTCCGTCGGCTCCCTGGAGTTCTCCGTTCTCCCCGCTCTGGAGTCCCTCTCCTTCGACACCGGTATCACCAAGGCCGGCGATGTTTACATCGCTGACACCAAGCTTGGCTCTCTCGACGGTATCACCCTCGATACCGTTGGTGCTTTCGACATCGAGAACAACCGCTACCTGAAGACCGTCAACGTCAACAACCTGAAGAACGCCACCGGCGATATCACCTTCGCTGCCAACTACGATTCTCTCCAGATTGAGCTGCCCAACCTCGGCACTGGCAAGAACCTGACCTGCCGCAACATCAGCAGCATCTCCGTTCCTTCCCTGAAGACTCTCTCCGGTACCCTCGGCTTCTACGGCACTGACTTCAAGACCTTCATCGCCCCCAACCTGACCAGCACTGGTGACCTTGTCTTTATGAACAACAAGAAGCTCTCCAACATCAGCATGGCTGCTCTGACCAAGGTCAACGGTGGTTTCCAGATCTCCCGCAACGACAAGCTGCAGGAGATTGACCTCCCCAAGCTCGAGAAGGTTACTGGAGCTATTGACTTCAGCGGTACCTTCAACACGTGAGTTAACCTTCCCTCCCTTTCGGAGTGTCCCCATCCCTTTTTCCACCCACACTAACAA
Source organism: Penicillium pancosmium (assembly GCA_031761475.1). Classification (NCBI taxonomy): domain Eukaryota; kingdom Fungi; phylum Ascomycota; class Eurotiomycetes; order Eurotiales; family Aspergillaceae; genus Penicillium; species Penicillium pancosmium. Next base: position 17,564 of record JAVMSB010000066.1, on the reverse strand, counting down.
TTCCCAGTGTCGAGTTCGGTTCCCTCGAGGAGGTCGCTGGTGGCTTCAACCTGCAGTCCACTGACGGCAAGTTCAACTGTGACACCTTCGACAAGATGCGTGGCGATGTCATCCGTGGTACCTACAAGTGTGTCGCCAAGGAGGACAACCCCACCACCTCCAGCGGCAAGTCCGGCACTAGCTCCAGCTCTTCCGGCTCTTCCAGCTCCAGCACCTCCAGCGGTGCTGCTGTTGCCAACGGTGCCTCCGTCGGCGCTGCTGGTGTTGCCGCCTTCTTCTACGCCATTGCTCAGCTCGTCTAAACGATGAGTCTCTGATCATGGTTTTCCTTGGATAGAAAAAGAAGGAGGAGGTGTTGAGTGAAAGTTGTTTTTTGGCAAAGATTGTAGATGCAAAGATCCACCAAGCAACGGTTTCATTGTTTTTGTCTTACCACACTTGCTGTTCTTATGATAATAATTTCCAGTCTTCGTTTCTGAGAGGAATATTCGCCCAGGATCTTTCTGTCCCAGCGAGACTTACCCCCCATCGGAAAGGAGTTTTTACCCTTTTTTATTACCCCCCTTGTTCCTTATCTCCATATGTGTTTCCCAGAGTGGTTTCCCCCCCTCTAATGTATTCGGTTGCAATGTGTAACATGTTCATTCCTTGGTGATTCCTTTGTAGTTTGAGTCTGTAACTCGCAACCCGTAGGTTCAAGTTCCTAGACGCCGACTGATATACGTCCATTGCCGCTGGTTGTCCCCATGTACTACCGGTTTATTGCGTGCATATTATTGAGCAACCATGCCCCAGCCACTGCCACCAAGATTGCAGCATCGCCGTCGCATTCGCGTTCAGAACAAGAAGACAGGAATTTCGAGTTGCTATTCGAACTACTGAACCAGAACTTGATGCCACTGGTATACCCAAGCAGGTAGACGAATATCCGGGAACCACCTCAACGCTAAATCTCCTGTGCAAATCGAGCAACCTCTTATGAGTGATTGTCTACCCTGCTCTCATACTGTATTACTTGAATACTTCTACTTCTTGTATAGATGGCACAACTTGAACACCAGCTGACCAAAGCTGGAAGCAATTCAGTCTAGTCCAATTTAATAAATATGCCATTGCTCCGTAGCAATACCCGCATCGCAATTCCCTCACTTGAACTAGAAGCCCGAACGAAAATAAGTATCTGCCTACAACCAACTTGAATATTATTACCTAGGCAGTAGAATTCGAGACATTTACATCGGAAGAATCCATGGGATCAACCTCCCGGCCCCCGGGGGCTTGGATCTTGAACGATCCATGCATGGCGTTGAATGAAAGATCCCCCAGTTCAAGTTGTCCAGGGCACTGGCAACGATCCATCGTACTTGGATATATATACTAGTAGTATGTACTATCTCTACTGTACCACTACCTTTTCATACTCGTACCTGGGCATTATCATGCGATCATGATGCAATAGTAATACATACTAGTCAGAACACTTCAAGGTTGATCAACGGCTTTAAATTAAAACAAGCGATACCAGCCTTTTGGAAGAAGCACTTCATCTCCCAGCTTGAAGTCATACTCCAGGACCGTCGGTGGCAGTTATTGCAAAATGTCATCTACCGAAATTCGGACCCCCAGTAAATATTGACTCGCGCTTTCTGTTACTTCTGACAATGATACTGGGATACTTAAGTCAAGACAGCATAAATTATTGATGACCGATGAGCATATTGTATTGTGATCCTAGGATTTGTTTGATTCATATACAGCCCTTGGCTCGGAGACCTTTAAGCCGGACATTCGATAAATAGGAGATCGTAGGATTTCAAGTTTTCCTATTACCTCTGTTTCATATATTGTATCATCCACAGAGCCTTTTTTATTTACATAAAAGAAAGTCTTTTGGTATCGAGATTCTTTCTTCTTTCCTTAAATTTGAAGCAACAACTATTTAGAGTGCAAAGAAATTCTATCCCGACAGTCGAATCAAGCTAGCTCGGGAAAATGAATCCCATATAGGGAAGAGAAGAAAAGAGAAGAGAGAAGACGAGTGACGTACTTTTGATGACTAGGTCTGAGAGAGAAAACGGAAAGAAAAGATTTTTCCCATGAAACTACACGTACGGTACTCCGTACTTTGTCCACCCATTGACAGATCTAAACTCAACAGCATGAGGTATGTCCCAGAAACCAGGTTTTCCCGGCCATCTCCGCATGCACGACCGGGAGCGAGAGACCAGAGATAGAAAAGCGCAGATCTCAAGTCAGAAATCTTCGAGACTTTTGTTTCAGAGTGGAAAATGCTCCGTCCGAGCTAAGTAAGAGAGAGGGGAACTACACACCAATCTTGTTTCGTTGCAAGAAAATTTGCTTTTTTTTCGACCCCTCCGACCTGGGCTTTTATGTGGGTTTCATTCAAGTGGGAGCGAGGCAGTGACAGCGCAACGTTTCGGAGCGAAGTGATGCCATGCGATGCGCTGCACTGCAGCAGCCAGGCCAGCCGGTACCGACTTTGCCCACTGCACGCACCAAAGACAATCGTCAATTGACCGAGTCCCACCCAGTGTCTAGGTACGGAGTAGTCCGTAGTACAAGAGGACTTTACCCCGCCCGGTCTGTTCGATTTGAATCTTGGAATTGGATCGGGTCTGTCATTTTGGAAATCGGAAATTTCTACCATTGCCTTTCCCGGTAAGATCCAGAGTTAATGTGGCTAGGTACGGGGTAGTGCAAGAACGATTGCAATGCACCAGCACCCACTTTACTGCTGTGCAGCCGATGAGCCGTTCCGCGGATGAGAGGATTAAGTTCCGACCGATATACTCTGTACTCCGTCGTACTCGGTGGAATGGATCTCCAGGGTGGCTGGGACAAGACAGGAACGGGTGGGAGTGGAGCTGGAACCATGGAGAAGGTGACTACGTTTCTAGTTCGTGAGTCTGAGCAGCACTGTGGATTATTCTGAAGTAACTAGCAGCTGGATCGAAATCGAAATCGAAGATCTGGCGATTATCAAAAAACCTTGGAAATTTCTTCCGGCGATAGATGCGTTCATGTTGGAAATGTATCTGGGCTTTTAAGGTACACTAGTAATAGTATGAGGTGGCTGGGTTGGTGATGGATACTACTTCATCCGCAGTCGTACTATTAGAGCCAGGGCTTGATATTAACGCATGCCCGCACAATATACCATCAGGTTTTCAAACTTCATTGACGCTGCCACCTGGGCAGTGATTATTGTCATCTAGAACACAGCCACGACAGTCGCTTTTGATGTTCGTGCCACAAGCACAAGAATTGAACAATTAATATAGTAACTTTGTACTGCAAAGAGAAATTGCACCTTACGCAGGCGGTAGAAGATAAAAATCTGTCCATGACGGAAAAAGAGATCCCTCTCTTCCCCGCTTGTTTCGCTTCCGTCCATGTGCGTCTCAAGTGTTGGTGTCATGCAGCAGGACGAGATCGAGACCAACCAGCCCGTCGGGGCGCTGTGGATGTGTCGAATCCGCCCCGCTGGGTCTCTACGCGGGCCATGGAGTTAGTGCACACTTAGTGCGAGATTAGTGTCCGCGTTCTCTTCCGATAGGAGGGTCAGAACGAAATTCCAGCGTGTTAGAGCGGCGCACGCCCGGGGTTCCAGCTTTTGTTAACCTTGAAATATCTTCTTTTGGCTATTTGATCGGCGAGAGGCGTCTAGGCATCCCGCCAAGAGGGTGATAATGGGGATAGTGGAAGGAAGAAGAGGAGAGGAGAGAAGAGAGAGGAGAGGGGAGAAGAAAGATGGGGCTCAAGGTTTGGATAAACGCGCAGTGATTGATTTTGCTTTTTTCCCAACGATGGGGCTGGGCGGGGACCAGGCTCTGCCCTAGGGTAAATGGTTCAAATGGTAAATGGCGGCGATCGTCCATTTATATGGAATAGACGTGGGTGGCTGGAAAGGGTGAGAAAGGAGATCACTATCTGCCCTCCGTAAACATGGACGTGAGGCGGACCAAAGCTTTGCAGGATGCTTAAAATTGCGATCTAGATCGCACAACAGCCATGATCATACCGTGCATGAACTGAAGCAGGAACAGGAACAGGAACGAAGCAGGGAAACGAGGAGCAGGCTGATCGGGTTCGCAGCTCCATCTTCATATGGAGTACCCTTTTTTGCGTTCTCCCCACCTGCTGGCCCGTGCCTGCACGACTAAGTTTGTACAGAGTGCCGCGGTGACAGATCCAAGAGAAGAAAATCCTTCCCAAGAGGCTGGGGCATTCGTGTTGAACTGACCAGATCTAACTTTCTTAGCCGCGATCATTTCCATCGGGACGAGTTCGGTCTGGTGCTCTGTTTTTGGGACTTGGCCTGGGGTCTGTTCTCTTGGAGGAAACGATTCACTAAAATTCGCCGACATTTTGAGGCTGATCCTGTGGAAATGGCTTCTTGGCAAAGTAATCAAGGACTTTTCGGACCTCGTTCAGCCACCGGGGAGATCAATTTGAACTTTAGGAAGCCATCATGATCCTAGTAACATGGCTGGGTCGATTGGCTCAGAGAACCGGATCATAAACTCGTATCTGTCCGAGTGCCATCGATCATAGGGAAGCTTGATCGGGGTTTGGTTGATGACGCTCCCGCACATCTCTTGCGGGATTTGCACTCGACTTGGTGGATAGAATGTGGATAATGGCCAGCGCAACGGGTGCCACAATAATAATGGGAGAAAGGAATCTGTCTTGCAGTCGACCACATCGTCTCCATTCTCGGAAACGCCCGCCCGGGAGCGCACAGGTGAACCGTGGAGCGTAGCCGTGGAGAAAGAGAGGGGACAATTACTCCGTAGGTGGGCTGGATTCTCGTGGAAATGCAAGTATACCTACAGTCTCGAGGAGACCAAGAAACGACTTCAAACAGGTGGCAAGACAGGTTACCGTGTACTCCGCGTACTTTTTTCTCCCCTAAAACATCCTCTTGCATTCCATCTCCTTAGATCTCCGATCGGATTGACAAAGGGTACCTGAGTGAAGCCGACGCACAGCTCGACCCACTGCGATATACATTCGCCTTGCATAAAAGGCAACTTGGGATCCTGGTAATGGGGAATCCCGGTGCCTGAGCTCGAGCACCGATCACTACGCATCCTGTAGGAACGCGCAACAATAGGAAATCTAAGCAAAGCATGCGAACGTAATCTGTTGCCCCTGTGTCTGTGCCTATATCCGTACCTGTACGATTGATGGCGAACTCCACGGGACTGCAAGTATCTCGGGGAAGTATGAGAGCTAGATGTGTCAGATGCGGCGAATTTGAGTTCCGAAGCAGACGTGGCCCAGAATAGTACTTTCTCGCCTCTCATATGCGCCCGGACGTCGCTAGAGCTGTATGGTACCTGTAGTCCTTGCAGCTTTTCCCATTCCCCGTCCCCTGGCGCTGATGGCCAACGCATCCAGGGACCACTTGCCGGTCTCGGCTTTGACCAGTCGGGGATTTGATTCAGGGTTCTATCCCCTTCTCGTGTCCGGGACCACTTGCAGGTGCTGGTGGGATTGGTCTTTCCCTCGTTTTTGTTTTTTGCTTCTCTATCTTTGATTTCGGAGCTAACGAACGTACTTTGTTTGTGCGTGGCCCGCAGTGTATGTCATGACGAGTATCTACGATCCACAAGGGATTGATTCATAGATGAGCAATTGTCATTTCCCCTTACCCTTGCTGCGGTCTTCCCAATCGATAATATGTCGAGCTAGCAATTATTTGGGCCCATCATTGCTATTGTGCTAGCTAGTATCGTATGTGAAGTTATACTTTCATTGATAGTGCTGTTGTGGCATTGTACCAGCCGATGGTGAGGTACTGCCATGTTACTACAAGCTAAACGAGAACAAATACTTTAAGCCACTGATCACGATCGGGACGTCTACATTGGTCCTAGCACGAGATTACACTTATGCTTGCCACCAGATGTAGTATGTACGTGGATGCGGAACAGGATTCCCGGGGTCAAAAGCACGTACATAAGTCTACTGTGTGTACCCATGGTTGCAGGTTCCAGAGAAGAGGCAAGAGGGGCCCAGACAATAGAAAAAGGAAATAGAACGAGAGAGATCGGATCTTCGACTGAAGAACCCGATCGAAATATCCACATGTAATGAGTGCGTCCGGTACTCCAGTGTGGCAATGTACGAATCTACAATAGGAATCGGAAGGAGGGGAGCGTACAGTAGTGGAGAGAGTTACGTATGTACGTATCTGCGTAGTCAAAGTCTGCTTCGAAGAGGCCAGGCGTGCGAAGGAACCTGGATGGACCTTGCATTTGCATGAACTGGTACTTTTGAAACGCTTTGTTCTTGGCAGATCTAGACCCCATCGTGGGGTGGAGATCGGAAGCTGCATTGCAGACATATTTTTCTACTGAGTTTATATTCCTATTGAGATAGCTCTGAGATAGGGAAGGTGTTTCTGACTTTCAATGTTTCTCCATTAGTGATTCTATGCCTGTTGTATGGACGGGCACGGAAGTCCCCCTATCTCTACGGATCCCCCACTCTGCTCTGTGAAGGTTGAGACTTGACAGGTCTAGCGGGGAAGCGGCTGAGTCAACTACTGGATACTATTGGGAATAACTGGCGTGAGGAGGCCAGCCGAGGGCAGCCATTGGCCCGGGGTTTGACAGTGACACTGTGGAGGCGAAAAAGAATGCAAAGTCCGAATAGCACTGGCCCTTGCAACTTAGAGCCGCACGGCCCGATGCTGTGCCAATTGAGTCTGTTAATCGGACCATCGTATTGAAATAGAGAGGGGAATAGGTTCATCCCCAGCACGATCGATCTCACGATGCTGGAGCAGGAACAGGAAACCATGGGAAGAGGCAAGAACTCAAAATCGGACCCAGAGATCAGGTTCGGACTGTGATCTTTGATCTTGAAACTCAAACACAGCCATTTGGCCAGCGACGTGCCTGTCGGATTGTCCGGAGTGCATATCCTGGCGGAGGGATTGACTGCACGTCACTGGAAATGGCAAGCAGGGAGATGCAAGAACTGGCAGATCTCTCTCTTACATCGAATAGACGGGTACGGGGAAGACCCGGAAGGCTTTCTCTGAGTTTGAGATTTTCTTTTCCTTTTTCCCCTCTAAATTTACCTTTCCCCCCAATTCCGCAGTGGTTCGGACCTGGGCCTGCTCCCCCGAGTGAGCCTGCAGCCAGTCCTGCGTGCTGGCTGCAAACTGCTCTTAGGCGCAGCCGCGGGTTCCTTACGAAGGTACCGGTCTTATGCAGGTATCGCAAATTGGCTCAGGTGGGTTTGCACTAGATGAAACACAGAGATGGTGGTGGCGAAGAGAGGAGGAAAGGTGAGAGAGAAAGAGAAAAGGGGAGGGGTGTTATAATTCTACCTAGATTCGACGAAGCCCAGGTATACTAACTAGTTGGCATACGAGAAACGATGAAAGATCAGCCCTAAAAAGGAGCGTTCTTGTCCGACTCGATGTTTGTTTCACCCCAACCTTCCATCAAAAGTCCAAAGGACTTTCCTTTTGTGAGTTCAGGAGAACGTGGGGACTAGTGTGCCGCTAAATGGAGCTCTGGGTCCACGACACGGTCAAAATATGACAGCTCCGATCCCAAGTGTCCCGGTCCATGCAATGACCCACCGCGAGAGTTTAGCGAAGACGCAGCACGGGATAGCCAGCATAGATGGACCTATGGCAGTGCTATGGCAGGGATGTGCCTTTGACAAAAGGTCGAATTTATCGAAACAGCGGGTCTTTCCATTAGGGGAGAGATGAGGAACGTGCAACTCATGACGGATAGGGCTCGACCCCATTGCGACTATTGCTTCTCGCTCTGACTCGTCCAGACCCTTTAACACGCCAACGTCCGTGTGCTAGTTGGGTCCTATTCCAAATACCACTGATCGTCATGATTCGATGACTGACAGAAAACGTACGTATCCTGGTCGCTGGGTCTCGCGCCGTCCCAGCTTGCTGGGTTTCCTCGAGCGATCATTTTGTTTTTTTTTCTCATTTTCTTTTTTCTTTTGGCCCTGTCTCCCTGGAGATTTAACGAGATTAAACAATTGACGGCGGCACATCCTTGTCTACTAACGCTCATTGATTATTGAATAAATACGCCATTGTTTCCCCGGTCGATCATTATCCCCGGCGAGGCCGATGTCATATTTCAAATTATCTCCCAGCAATAAGCGAGCGCTGAAGTACGAGATTGCTCTTATTAGGTTGTATCTAGTGAGCTTTTCCCCCGCCGCTCATCAGGGAAATGACCTCCTCGCATGTCTCACGATGGCACTCCTGTTGGTCCTTGCTTTATTTTATTAGCTTTACCTTGAACCTTTTAATTATCTAAGGACCTCCTTGAGGGATGATGCGCATGAAGGGAGCCCCTTCCCCCTTGAAGCTCCCCGCACGACCATGGCAGGTTCTCCTGAATCTCGATGCAGGAAATCGAGCGTCTGGTAAGCGAAGGAGCTTGAGATGCTGCAGCGAGCGTTTCAAGATGTACTCAGAGCGCATTGGAAAGGGAAAATTCGATCTGGAATATGCATGCAACGTGAATCCGTTGGGAAATTTGCTTGTTGATTCGGTGGTTCCTTTTTCCAACAGTCTAGAAGCAGGTACCATCGCTCGATACCTACATACAAAATTCTCTAGGAATAGATACCTCCCGTAAAGGAGTGTAAACAGTCACATCCACATGGAGAACCCGGAGGATTCTACCCGCTCTCTATGCACGGAGAGACTGGGCGATGCCATTAATTGGCGACTATTGATGCAAGGGCCACTCGGCGCTGGCCCTAAGTACCACTAACACACAATGTCAAAGTTCCCCGTGTCGATCGGCAATACCAGCACTCTGGTGACAAATCAGGGACCATGGATTCTCTTGGATCCTCGTCCTGAACCTGCCTCTCGGGCACGATCGTGGCGGCATGATTCGCCGATCGCCTCGTTTGTGACGACGAGGTTCGTCCGTGGAAGATGTGACAGATATCAGAGTTCCTTTTTGGATCTCTTTTTTTCTTCTTTTTTTATTTTGCAAAAAAAAAAGAAAAAAAACCCTTTTCGAATTCGAATCTAATTAATCTAATTTCTATTTTCCATCTCCATCTCCACACAGCGATCTGTGAGCCCACAGCCCCGGGAGACCAGACTCGCTTCCCCGTCCTGCGTTCTGGCCGTGGGTCACTCTGTATGACATCCGCTTCTACCATGATCGGCCCTGATCGTTCATCGTTCCCCTCTCCTGGGTCCGGAGCAGAAGGGGAGATCCGAGCACTTGCTGTTTGATAGATGCACTGGCCAAAAGTACTCGCCCCTCTCCATCATCAACATATAAACATCTTCCCCAGCCCCGTATCCCTGGGTTCATTGTCTCACTCATTGCTTTCGCCTCGTGGATTCCGAATCCCTTCGCCTCTTTGTCAATAACACCCTTGTTCACACGTTTTTATCTTGTGCATATTCATTGTCATCGTGTTTTACGTCCTCTCTGTTGATAATCGACCCCGTGTGTGTGAATACGTCAGGGAATCCCTTCAATCGGTTGTTTTTGGTTCTCGTATATAGATTTCGCTGGCGTTTGATCCGACTACCTCGCTTCCTTGCACATACTATCAACATATCAACACATCACGCCTTCCATCTTGACGACTTACCATGATGTATGAAGAAATGGCCTCCATGACTGATGACATTCACCGCCGCTGCTCTCTTCCGTGAGTATCACTAAATTTATACCACGCTGGTCCACTTCGCCCCTAACTTGGAACTAGTTCTTTGAAATCTACCAGCTCTACGATGTCCAACCCCGCCCTCGGCGAGGACCGTCGCCTGCCTCCTCTGCCTCGCATGGAGCCATTGCCTCGTGGGCCTTTCAACCCCTTCCAGGCCAAGGAAGCATTTGCTCCCAGCACCCCCGGTGCCCAGGAATCCTTTCAATTCAAGTCCTCATGGCCTACTGGCGAGCAAATTGCAGCTCCTCCCTCCCCAGCCAACTCTGCCGAGAGCTCCTGGCAAGAGTCTTTCGCGGCCCAAAAGGGTGTATCCACCGAATGGCCCAATGATCTCTCTCAAAACGAGATCATGACTTTGATTGCCCCTCAGAACAACAACCGCAAGGCACCTCTGCAGCAGCTCTGTGGCCGGAAGCGCAAGGGTAGCCCTATCTCCCCCGACCCCGAAGACCAGCGTGAAAAGCACCGCATCGCTGAGGGTAACCGCCGCAAGAACCTGAGCCAACTGCACCGCGAGCTTGATAGCCGCATCCACGACTTCTTCCTGGAGCGTGCGGGCTGGAACCCTTCCAAGAGCCTGCCCCAGTCCAAGGAACACATAGTACAGGGTGCTGTCTACCTGATTGATTTCATGCTGGCCATCATCGTGCACCTCATCCGCCAAGAGCAAGTCTCCCCCCAACTTTCGGAGAAGCTGCAGCCCCAGGTCCGTTGCATGCAACTACAGCAACTGGTCTCCAACCTCCAACAACAGAACCAAACAACACAGCAACAGCTGCGCGCTGCGAAGGCCGAAAACGAGCTACTCGCAGACCGCAACCGAGCCCTCGAGTTCCAACTCAAGTCCTACGAGCAGATGTTCCGCTCTCCCAAGACCGAAAACACATCTCCCACCTCCCTCGTCGATGTCCCCGAGCACAAACGCCAGAAGAAGGCCCTCCCCGGACTGCGAGTCTTCTGTGATGAGATCGCCGCCGCAAATGTCCCCGAGGCTGTACACACCCCAGCCCAAAGCCACTTCGGTCATCACGACGGTCTCCCTAGCGCCACCTCGCAGACCTTCAGCAGCTCATACCTCAACTCCACGCCACCAACGACCGGCCCATCGTCTCCTGCTTTCTTCCCCTCGCAATCATCATCGTTCGCCTTCCCTGCCTCGCGTCGTCAGTCCTTGCTTGCGTCGCCATGAGCTACCAATAGCTCCACAGCAAACGATGCACGCCGACCATTGAAACCTTGACGCCTTCACGACCCTCATAGCCTCTTCTGCTGCATCTTCTCCACTTCCCACTCATCCCTTTCCATCCCTTCCCTTCTTTCGCTCTCGTTTCCCCCGCACCAGAGCGATTATCCCTTGCAGATGGCCGTGTCGATATACTTTTGCTCTCTTACCCCTGCGTCTTCCTGACGAATAGCGTGCTCACGAATCCTCCGTCTTCCCCGGCTGCGTTGCCCCTTAGCGTCTGCATTGTAACATTATTTGGACTTGAACCGTGGGAGACGCGATGCGTTGGTCCTCTTTCAAGTTGTCTGTCATCTCATTTCGTTTTTTAGCTTCTTCTGCTCGGGTCGTTTCTCTTTTATTTCGTTTGTTCGGTTTTTTTATTATTATTATATTTCTTCTGTTATCTCCAAAATGGGTGGGATTGTTTTCTTTTCTTGTTTTTCTCTTCTTGTTCGATCTCTTCCCTATGTTGCCTCTCTGTTTATCGGCGCTTTTATGATATGGACATATACGATCTGGTGGGGTTTATTCTTCGGAACTTTTCCTATGTTTGGGATTCATGTTAATAGTTACGATTATCAATTATACATTCTATGACACCAAGTGCTTCTCTTGTGCTCAACCACAGAAGTAGTCAGTTTTACGAGGTAGTTACTACCTGTTGCTAATAACGCCTTCCTCTTGAAGCTGCTATAGATCTAGTCAGCCGCAATGCCATTCCATTCCATTCCCCCGTTTCCCTTTCCCCTTGGAGATAGCTTTCCCGGCTGGTCTTTTCTTATTAATCAACCTTCTAACAATTCTTTTTTACGATTCCGGTCATCCCTTTGTGTGTGGTTAGGCAATTATGTCTCTGGATGGATAGAACGATGATACCCGTTGTGCTGTGGAGCAATCTAGATGGTCCGTGGAGACGATGCAAGCAGACAGTAAAACGTGAAGAAATTTTCATTGGGGATATTAGTGCTTCACGACTTGGCAGAATTACTGTGTGATTGCATTGTACATGGTACCTGCATATTGAACAAGATAGCAAGTTAATATCATCCATATCCAACCCCCATTTTTTGTCTATGGGATACATACAAATAGACACCTCACGCAGCAGGCGTCCACCGGCGGGTCGAGACTGTTTCACCGGTCTCCGCGTGTCTTACTTGGATGGGGGATTTCCCCATTGATACCCCATTGACTGGAGAAATTGGAGGTCGATCATTTGCGTCTGTGCTATGTAAATTTTTATCAGTAGCTGGAAGACGGGGACTCCTAAACACGAGATATCGAGTCTTGCGTGTAACTTAGAGCTTGAAACTTGGCGATGTGTCAGGACTCCACCAGGGCAAATTAGTTAGGGTATATGTGTTATTTACCAGAATCCAAGGATGTTGACTACTGGTATGTAGTGATTCAAAGTTCCTACTTAGTATAGGAGAACGATGGTCGGGTTTGAAGTAGTAAAGTAGTAACTACGAGTATACACTCGTAGTAATAATACTTAGTCGTACAGGAATACAGGCTATAAATAACCGCAGGCCCTTTTTGGGTCTGGCCAGGGCTTTACTATCAGTACGACCAGTACGACCAGTACGACCAGTACAACCAGTACGTCCAGTACGACCAGTACGATGTAGCAGTATAGAAGTGATATCCTTGATATTCTGCTGGAGTAATTTAAGATATCTACATTTTAATAACTAACCTTAGCTACAATATACACTCTAAATACCCAGTGAGAAGTACTATTGCAGCCCTGGTACCTCCTGTCAGGCTTGGCGGCTCCGGCGATCCCGTCCGCCTCCAAAGTCCACTGGCACCTCCTCTTCCTATTTCTCTCCTCCCTTATTATCACAACACAACTCCACCACCTTCTCCGCGGTTACCCTCCCTTTGAGGCCTCATTCGTTCGGTCAGGGGTTTATTATCATTCGGTGCGCCCAGCGACAACCGACCCCCCGGCATCGACGCCGACGCCGACGCCGTCGAGGCTCCTGAGAATTCCCCCCCCGAAATCGACCACCCTCCATCTCTCCTCTCACATCCATCATGTTGCTGCCAAAGGGTGGTGTCAACTGGAAATCCGCCAGGTCGCGTCTCCCGCCATGGCGCGCAGTCTTGGTCCTCCTCACAAGGACTCGCTTCCTCGTCTCGTTGGCCGTCACCGGTCTCATCATCCTGTTGTGGCGCGGTGTCAGCAAATCTGCCTCTGAGATGCAAAAGTATGCAGAACCCCCTCCTCCATGTCCCTGACCGACCTAATCTGGCCCGGGTCTATCGTCCAATATACTCATCTCTTCTCGCATCTAGTTTCTACTGCTATGGCTCCTCGAAATCCCCTATGGAGATGTCCCTCAACGAGATGGTTGAGTGGAACGCCCATTCCCAAACCCCTGTCCTCTTCAATCACCACGAAGTCTACGAAGTCAACAGTTCCTCCATCAGTGAGGTCGACCTGAACCCTATCAAATCCTCCATCAAGGCCGTCAACAACCGTGAACGTGTTCTGATTCTGACCCCTCTTCGCGACGCCGCCCCCTACCTCACCAAGTACTTCGAACTCCTCTACCAGCTGACCTACCCGCACGAGCTGATCGATCTGGCCTTCCTCGTCGGCGACTGCAAGGATGACACCCTGGCTGTCCTCGCTTCGGAACTGGATCGCATTCAGCATCACACCGATGAGAAGATTCCTTTCCGCAGTGCGACCGTTGTCAAGAAGGACTTTGGTGCCGATGTGGAGATGAGCGTCGAGGAGCGACACTCGTTTGCGGCCCAGGGCCCTCGCCGCAAGGCTATCGGCCGTGCTCGCAACTATCTCCTCTACTCGGCCCTGAAGGCCGATCACTCCTGGGTTTACTGGCGTGATGTTGATATCACGGACTGCCCTGAGCGGATCCTTGAAGACTTCATGGCCCACGACAAGGATATCCTTGTGCCGAGTAAGTAGTTTTCCAAGCGTCAGTCTCTGGAAAAACGAGGCTAAACAAATTTTCATAGATATCTGGTTCCACCGCTACCGTGATGGCCGTGACGTCGAGGGTCGTTGTATGTTATCTCCCATCCCGGATGATCTTTCTCCACACCATTTCCACTTTCTAACTTATCATATTAGTCGACTACAACTCCTGGATCGACTCGGATAAGGCCCAACGCCTCCGTACAACTCTCGACCCCAATGTTGTTCTCGCTGAAGGTTACAAGGAGTACGATACCGGCCGCACATACCTGGTTAGCATGGGTGACTGGCGTAAGAACAAGGATGAGGAGGTCGAGCTTGACGGCATTGGTGGCGTCAACATCCTCGTCAAGGCCGACGTTCACCGATCCGGCATCAACTTCCCCGCGTACGCCTTCGAGAACCAGGCTGAGACAGAGGGATTCGCCAAGATGGCTAAGCGTGCCGGCTACCAAGTGATCGGACTGCCCAACTACGTTGTGTGGCACATCGACACGGATGAGAAGCCGGGCAACCTGGGCAATCGCAAGGCATACTAAGCTGGCTTGATAATCTGGTTGTTCGTCCGCCCGTCCATCCCCTTACGAACCCCCGGGAAGAAAGGCCGGCGCGCTCCAGGGCTAAAAGTTGATCTTTGAACTGCCCTCCCATCTAAACCGCCGCCCATAAATCATCCCTCCCGTTTCACTTCGAGCCGGACTAAAAGGGGGTGCCAAGATTTGAGAGATCGAGCAAGTGGCATTCCCCCACGGTATTCGAATCAACCCACTTTTCTTTCTTTCTTTTTTTTCTCAACTTTCCACTTGTGATTGTCATCTTCCTTCTTGGGGAAATGGATGCATTCACGACGGAAGCCTAATGATGTTCCATAATCTACTATTCTTCGTGTCGTGCTTCTAGGGGACTGTGTGTCAGTGTGTATTGTTGTGTTTATCCATGGCGCTATGGGGGAAAATGCTGTTTGGCAGGATTGCAGGTCTATAGAGTTCGCTGATTCTCAAGGCCTTGATATACTAAATTTGTGCCGTTTGCCCATTATTCATTTCCACCGATCCTCTGACTGGAGAGTACTGTTCTAGGGATCATCCTATTGATGGGGTTGGATATTGTACCCTGTCCTCTTGTTTTTCATTACTTTTTCTTGTCAACTCCGTTAGGGATCGAGAACCGGATCATTATTGTCATGTCATTTGAATTTTAGCCCGTACTACTATTCTCCCATTCTCCCATTCTCCCATTCTCCCATTCGCCGACTCGGCATTTGCCCGAGTTGAGCGAGGAGGGGGAATATTCAATATTCCCGATTGAAGAGTGATAAGAGCGCAAATCCTGCACTGACGAGAGAATAGAATGTCAACTGCCTTTCAATTTAAACCTCCTCCATAAAGCTACTACGTTGTATCTATATAGTTACTTTTCTAGAACTACAAACCATCCGCCAGTAACCGTCAAACGCGGCCCGGGCAGAATCCCGAAGAGTCCCCCCCAATCCAACGCATTCCAGCCCTCGTAATAATTGATACCTTCACCCCAACAACCCTACCCATTGGTCAATCCGAGTACCAGTTTCAAAGTTGAACTTGAAGTTCCCACTTGTACACCACAGTCCCACAATTCCAATCCCATCCCATCCACATTCAAATAGTCCCGCAATGCTTCCACTTGCACGCCTCCCCGCTTTCTCTTTCCCCCACTGCCGACTCGGACACCCCCAACTTTTCCTCGCCAGATTTCCCCCCTCCATCTCACTCTCTTCCACTGCTCCGCGGTTTACTCGTTTCCCTCTTCAAGCACACCTACGCACCATGTCGACCGCACCCAAGAAGGAATTCCTCTGCATTCTGCCGGATAAGCCCGGTGCCCAGGCTAAGCGTCTGGAGGTTCGCCCGTGAGTAACACCTATTGTAGTCACCGGCTTCATAGCCTTGAGATACAATGGTACTTTGATAACGGTACCAGTGTACGGGTAACTAACGGGGTCTCTGTTTGATTGAAGATTGCATCTGGAGGGTGTCAAGCCTCTTGTCGCGGGAGGTTCGATTGTTGCTGGTGGTATGTCTCCCTCTCTTCATATCCCTCTACTCTCTACTTTTCATACCATACTCACTCGCTCGATCCTGATCTATGTAGGCGCCATGCTGAATTCTCACCCCGCTGAGGGCGAGACTCCCTCGTTCAAGGGTAGTATGATGCTAGCACAGGCCGAGAACGAGGAGGAAGTCCGCAAGATCCTCGAGAATGATATTTATGTCCGTTCGGGTGTGTGGGATATGGAGAAGGCCCAGATTATTCCTGTAAGTGGTATATCTGGTTCTTTTTTCGAGGCTCTCTTTGCATCTGGCTAACGGGGGTATGGGGTTTAGTTCAAGTCTGCTGTGCGTCAGCAGTTGTAAGCCTAACACTGGCTATGGCTATCTGTATGGGCGCTAGTGCTTTGCTTTGCTTTGCATTTATAGCGAGGATGGGATCTGGCATACTTCTATTAAAATATTAGTGTTTCCGATCCATTGCAGTATTGGGTAAACCAAGTTTACTCAGTAAACTTGAACTACCATTGTAGTATTTGTATTTGTATTTGTATTTGTGATTGGAGGAGGCAGTGGGGCGGTAGACAGCCTGAGCTTATCGGTGCCATCTCCATCTCCATTTCCATAAGGTCTCACTCATCTCATCTCCATCATTACCAACCTTCACCTCCCACCTCCCTCCACCATGCCACCGGAATCCGCCCCATCCAAGGGTGGAGGCATGATGTCTCTATACGCCAATCTCCTTGATCCCTCCGCCGAGTCTGCCCCAGGCACCATCTCCCGCGCTCCCGTGGTCTTCAAGCAGTCCGACGACGCGCAACCCGACGAGTCCGCTGCAAAGAAGCAGCAGCTCAATCCTGGTACTTTTGAGTTTGTTCCATCATCGCACGACAAGCAGTCATTGCTCACTTTCTCCGCCGCACAGCCTCTCTTCGATTCCAACCAACCATAAAACGACCTCAACCCGCCAACCAGAAACCCAAAGCTAAACCCACCCTCCCCAAAGCCACTGCACCACCAGCTGTTCAAGATCCAACCCCTACTGCTACATCTATATCTGCACCTGCACCTGCTACTGGAAAAACTACACTTGCCGACTGGGCCGCTACGGAAGATGACGACTTCGGGTATTATATGGGCGAGAAGCGGCAACGAGGCGGTCGAAAGAAGCGCAAGAAGAATAACAACAACAACCGCGAAGAGCGATCCATCCCGCAAAACTGGGATGATATTTACGACCCCTCACGACCAAATAACTACGAAGCATACCGCCATAGCGACGAGAAGATCCTCGAAGTTCGAGAGTGGAAGGATCGCTTATACGCCCATCGCATGAGGCGGTCGCCGAGCATGGACTCGGATAGCGATTATGAACGTCCAGTCAACCGTATGCACTTCACACTCTCTCTATTATGCAGTGAGTATTGACATACTGACAAATATTTACAGGCAACTTTGCGCCGCCTAGTAGTTTTGCGCCACCGCCAAACCTCAATGATATCCCTCCTCCCCCTCCACCACCCGCGTCAATCCCCGACGATGCCTCTGGCGACGATGCTTTCGCACGCCGTGCTCGTATGGGTCAACCTTCCAGCAATGATGTCCCCATGCCCGATAATTATCACTCCCACCC